>CAUYQU010099419.1:0-19113 GCA_963574635.1 Cheracebus regulus
AAAAAAAAATTTAATGAAAAAAAGAAAAGGGGAAAATCTAAATTTATAGAACAGTCATAAATTGTAGGCACAATTGTAGGCATAGTAGGCAATATTGATGGCTTCTTCATGTTTCCCTCTACATGAAGTAATAAGGTTACAGGAAGAGTGAAATTAGGTGAAGTAAATGGAGCACTTATTATGTTATATTTATTGAATTGCATTATAGGTGAGACTTCTAGGATGGCAAGAACTTAAATACATGCAGGGATTTGTAAGACTTTTCTGATAAAGCAAACTCCAAAAACTGTTTGCAAACAAACTGTAAAGCAAACTCTAAAAACTGTGGGGTGGGAGACGTCCAGTGTTCCAGTGGAAGCAAGGATTGTTGGTTTTTATTTGAGGCCAGGGAACCTAGAAGGAAATAGGTTAGAGTGTGATGTGGCATATAGGGTAGCCTCATGTTATTGTACAAGGAACTACACTTCTGCAGGTGTTCTCATGGCTCAAAGGCAACTATCCTAATTCTGTTCTATAAATTCCTTTCTTTGTGATTAAAAACAGAAGGCAAGACCCTGCACAGACAAAAGAGATTATTCCATTCGTCAAATGGGAAAGTCATACCAAAATTCTTGTAAAGTTCGAATGCAAAAGCAAAGGTGCATTCCAGCATCTTAATTCCAAGCTCCCTGTAGCTGTGAATAAGAATGCCAGTCTGCGCCTTCAAAGAGGGAGTGGCATCCTTTTCTTATGAAAAGAAAGGTGTGGGAGAAAAAAGCCCACGGTGGCCTAAGCGATTTGTTGATGACTTTTTATCACAGCGGCTGCTTCTCAAAGAGTTAAACAACTTTCTTTCAGGAGCCACAAGGGAGTGAGTTTTGCAGGAATCAAAAACCAGCTGTCATCTTTTCCCCTTCATTACACACAGCCAATTACAGCATTACAGCTACTCCGTAAGCGGTAGGCTGACCTCTGCAATTGGGGTTTGTTCTTTTTGTAGTTCTTCTCATCTCATTTCTGTGGCCCCCTCCCTCCTCTCCTCTTTGTTTTCCTCTCTCCCTCTTCTATCTTTCTTTCTTTTTTTTTTTAAGACCCATTTTCATTCTGTCGCCCAGGCTGGAGTGCAATGGTATAATCCCAGTTCTCCGCAACCTTTGCCTCTCAGGTTCAAGCAATTCTCATGCCTCAGCCTCCCAAGTAGCTGGGGTTACAGGCACATGCCACCACGCCCACCTAATATCTATATTATCAGTAGAGATAGAGTTTTGCCCTGTTGGCCAACCTGGTCTCGAACTCCTGATCTCAAGTGATCGCTTTTATCTTTCCTTTCTTTCTACTTATCTCCTTCCATTTCTTTCTCCCTCCTTTCTCTCTCTCTGTCTCTCTCTCCCCTTCCCTCCTTCCTTCTCTGTCCATTAGAGTCTCTCCTGGTATTCTAGTTTTCCATCTCATCCCTCCCATTGAGAACAAGGCTCCCTGGAAGCCTCACTGTGTATCTCTGAGCTTCTTCCTGATAAACTTAGGTGAGTTTGATGGTGAAATAAAGATGTCAATAGCCCTGCCACATGTCCTTTCAGAGAAAAGGACAAAGCTTATTCTCCTAAACTTCAGAGTTCAGTGGTCATTCAGTGGTATAAAATCTGCCAGGTGGATGTTGCTTTGGCCACTGAGGCTTTAAAAAGCACCTCTGTCAGTGGGTTTCTCTGTTCATTCTCACCCACACCCGGTTCATTTACTCTTCAGGGACAGGCAGGCATCAAGCCTACATTTTATTACCCATCACATAGAAGAGCAGACATTATACCAAAACTCACTATGATGAGGCAGCCAGCTAATTAAACTACTTTCAGCCCTGTAAGAACAATCCAGAAAATCCTAGGTGGACTTGTTTCTAGATGTACTCTTATAGGAAAAGCGAGTGTCTAAAAACTAGTCTCCATCACTGTGAGTCCCATCTCCATGTAATATCTGGCGCCTTCTCCACATTCATCACAGCGACCCCCTCGACCCTGCTGTGCCATGCCCACCTCACCTGTTTCTCTGCAATTCTGTCTTACCACTGCCAGATAATAGAGCCATGTGACCCTCAGACATTCTTAAAATTCTGTGCACCCAACTCCATCTGGCTGTGGCTTTGGAAAATCCGATAGAAGTTGCATAGAAATTTGTGGGAATGAGGAAAAGTGTGCTCCTAATGGAGAATGGGAAAGGAAGCGAAGCCTTTAAGAAATGCAATCACTGCTTCCCATAACTATCCACAAATACCTGCTCTGGGGCAGCTGAGCAGCCCACAGCCCAGGGACTTTGGAAACTGGAGTGGTAGTATCTAAGCCCAGGCAAATGCTGCAAAGCATATTAAAGCTGGCTTGTTCGTTTTGGAATGGCATCTCTGATTGCTCTTTACGGGGATGTGTGCACTTGGTTACATGTGGAGGTACAGAGAGAAATGGCCAAGGGCTGCCTGCTCCCAGCCAAGCATGCCGTGCCTCATCAGCCCCTTAAAGCTCTTCTTCTCTGTCTTCTCTCCAGTGGGGATGGTGCCTCCTATGAGGTCATGCAGATCGACGTGGAGGTGGAAGAGCCCAGCGACCTGCCAGCCACACAGCTCATCACCTGGCAGGTCGAGTACCCCGGAGAGATCACGTCTGACTTGGGAGTGTCCAAGATCTATGTGAGCCCAAAGGACCTGATTGGAGTGGTGCCGCTAGCTATGGTAAGGGAGTCCCGCCGTGGGCTGTTGGGACTGAACTCGGGAGAAGGGAAGGCTCCACACGGGACCCAGGCTAGGTGGGGAGAAATAGGGGAGCCAAGAACCAGGACAGTGAGAAATGGAACCACAAACTTGACTGCCAATAGCCAATTGTGTGTGTGTGTGTGAATATTCTTATATATACAAAACCATTTTCTTAACATATTATTTAGAAAATAAACTTCAAGTATTAGATTTGCGCCTGCTGTTGTGTGAAAATTGGTGATGACTTGATACATGTGTTTGTAGCGTATGGTGTAGACGCCTGTGGCTCTCACACACACACGGCTGTGGAGTCCATGTAGATCAAGTATGGGAGTGAAATGTGCTGAGCCATTTGCCAAATACCTGCCTGGTCCCCCAGACCACCGATTAGGAAATATTGACCAGTGTTCTTATGCAATGCTTAAAGAGCACCAGAAATCAGTTTTTCGGGTCCAAGGCGACCTGGACAGCGTCCTGGTGACACCAGCCTGGTGATGTTGTTGTTCATTCGGAAACGTAGAGGTGTTTGGGTCCCTGTAGTTGACAAGGTTCTTGCTGTTTTATTTTAGAGGCACCAAGCCTCCCTGGTTGTTATTTTGTGTGAGACGGTCGTGTGCTTCGCTTTATGCTCTGAGTGGTTCTGTCACTGGGAACAGCAACGCCATTTGTCTCGAGCAGGTGCTGATTAGAATTTGCTCCTTTCCACACCTCTGGTCTGAGGAGCCTGAGCAGCTCCTGCTGCTGCACTCAGCCCAGGCCTGGCTGTCTGCTGTTTCCCGCACCCTCCACTCCGCGTTTCTCCTGCCTCAAATGGCCCTGATGCTGTCACCTGTTCCAAACCCCCTTGTTCTTCATTGCCTGTACAAGTCCCCAGTCCCACAAAAGTCCCTCTCCCTGTCCTTCAACAGCCTCTGAAACATTTCCCATCCTACAGACCTTTCCTTGCTATGCTACATGCAATGTTCTAGAGCTAGCAACAGAAGTCTCAGTGGAGACCCCCTTGACACGTGCACCCGTTACAAACTGCATTTGGCTGAGAGTAACGCAGCTCCCTGTCCAGGCACCCTACCTTACCCTCTAGCTAATTATGAATTAAATACAAATTTCTTCTTTCATGTAAAGAAGTTCCTAAGATCAGTGGTCTAGGGCTGATTTGGTGTTCCATGACATCTGAGACCCAGGCCCTATCTTTCTTTCTACTTCAGCAGTCAGGTGCATGGATTCCATGCTCATGATTACCTCATGGTCCAAGATAGCTGCCGAGATGCCAGCCATCACATGTATATTCTGCAGATCAGCAAAACGTAAAAAGGCAGGAGTTCAAACAGGGCCAGCCTCTTTTCATTTTCAGGAGAACTTTACAAGAATCCAACACAGTATTTCTGGTTGCATCCAGTTCACCAAAACTTAGTTATATGGCCACTCCTAATTGTAAGGAAGACTGAGAAACCTAATTTTTTTTAGCATGAAAGAGTGCTCAGATTCTGTTACAAGGAAACAAGAGAAAAGCTATTCTAAGGCAATGAGCAGCATCTGCAGCAATTCTCCTTTATTTCCATGTGAGGAAACTGAGGCTCAAAGAGGTCCCTCATCTTAGTACTGGTTTTCCATTTTTCATTGGTCATTATGAGCCTCCCAGGAAAAAGAATAACATAACAAATTATGGTCTCCACTAGCTATTTGTGCAACCATACTTAATTTCATTGTGCCTCAGTTTCCTCATCTGTAAAGGGAGTTATACATAATACCTACTTATAATGTTGTCTTAAGGATAAAACAGTAATTAAAGAATACTTAGGCAAGGCGCAGTGGCTCGTGCCTGTAATCCCAGCATTTTGGAAGGCCGAAGTGGGCAGATCACTTGAGGTCAGGAGTTCAAGACCAGCCTGACCAACATGGCAAAACCCCATCTCTACTAAAAAACTACAAAAATTAGCCAGGCATAATGGCACGTGCCTATAATCCGAGCTACTTGAGAGGCTGAGGTGTGAGAATCACTTGAACTTGGAAGGCAAAGCTTGCAGTGAGCCAAGAAGACACCACAGCACTCCAGCCTGCGTGACATGGGGAGACTCTGCCTCAAAAAAAAAAAAAAATTATACTTATTAGAGTGCCAAGCCTACAGCAAACACATAGTAAATGTTTATGATTACTTAACTAGTGAATTTAAAATATAAACAATACTCTGGCAATAATGTTATAAACTTTTTCAGGTAAGGGGCTTATCCACAGCTTCCATATTTTACAGTATAAGAAGAGTGGTAGACAGTATGTAGGCACTCACTAATTCTTGAACTGAATTAAATGTATTGGATTAAAACTTGGTGGGGCCGGGCGTGGGGACTCATGCCTGTAATCCCAGCAGTTTGGGAGGCCAAGGCAGGTGGATCACCTGAGGTCAGGAGTTCGAGACCAGCCTGACCAACATGGTGAAACCCCATCTCTACTAAAAATACAAAAATTAGCCTGTGCTGGTGGTACAGACCTGTAGTTCTGGCTACTTAGGAGGCTGAGGCAGGAGAATGGCTTGAACTTGGTAAGCAGAGGTTGCAGTGAGCCACCACACATCATCCTGGGTGACAGAGCGAGACTTCATCTCAAAAAAAAAAAAAAAAATCTTGGTGTGCTGAGTTGTTAGCAGTGGGCTCTGAGCAGCTTTCTCTGGAACTAAGTGGAGAGCCAGAGTCTGAGCTACCTTTGTATTGAGAATGTTCTGAGTTCTCTTCCCAGAGAAAGGTGCCTTATTTTAACGTTGACTTGGTTGGTAAAGGAGTGTTGTCATGCGGGCGATATGGTTGCCATTATTAAATTACTTTGCTTTTGTTCATTCTATCTTTGTTGAGAGATATGTGAAGGAAATTTTATATCCATGCATCCATCAATTGACTGATTGATGTCACACATCCCTGAAACGTAAGAGAAAGAGAAGGAAAGCCAGCCTGCCTGGATGGGGGAGTGAGTGAGTTGAGTTCAGAGTCTGCGGGGAACTGGGAGGCCAGCGTGAGGAGCTGGATTTTGTGTGCAGTGGGAGGCTGCCACGTGGCAGTGCGCAGGGGAGCCACAAGGAAGGACTTAGATTTTCAGAAGATCATTCTGACTGTATGTGGAGAATGAATTCAAGAGGATAAGAGAGCATTAGAGAATGCTAGGGGACTGTGTTCTGGCTGCTGGAATAAAAAGACCTTATGATGCCCACCTGCTCTCGACACCCTGTCTGAATGTCAGCAGCCTGGGACTCGTAAGGTGGCTCTAGCAGGTCAGGGTGTGGCCTCTTTCCATCCTGTTGCTTTGAGCAACCCCAAGGACATTGACCTAATCACTCTGACTCCAAATTAATGATAACCATTCCCACATTGCAGCTATTTCTAAGTTTTAATATTCTCTGTTGGTGAAGTTGCAGGAAAATGGGAATCATTACACATAGCAGGTGGAATTACACATTTCTTAAGCTTTCTGGAAGGCAGTTTGGGAAATAGTATTTAAAAGGTAATGCAATATTGCATATTGTATTACTTTTTAAAATTTTTTTTTCATTTTTTTTTTTTTTGGAGACAGGGTTTCTCTCTGTCACCCAGGCTGGAGTGTGTGGTGTGATCTCAGCTCACCGCAACCTCTGCCTCTCAGGTTCAAGCAATTCTCCTGTCTCAGCCTCCTGAGTACCTGGGATTATGGCACATGCCACCATACCTGGCTAATTTTTGTATTTTTAGTAGAGATGGGGTTTCACTGTGTTAGCCAGGCTGGTCTTGAACTCCTGACCTGAGGTGATTCACCCGCCTCAGTTAGCCAAAGTGCTGGGGTTACAGGTGTGAGCTACCTCACCCGACCTATAATTTTTATAATATATTTTATAAGGGGGAAAGGTGAGAGTGTGTTCCTCTCCATCCCAAGCACCCCACCTCTGCTCCAACCCCATCAGCCTAGGAGCTCCACCAAGCACTGACATCTAGCCGCAAGGGAGGCTGGAGGAAGTGAGCTGTTCCAGGGACCAAGTGCCCAGCTGCACGTGTGCATCAGTGGGAGAAGGAAAGAGTGCACGTGGGGAATGTCTGCCACCATTTTGGACCATCCTAGCGGGCTGAGATAATAGCAGTGAAGCAGCAGCATCCGCCTTAGATGGCGAGACTCCCTGATGCATTGGATATAGGTGTGAAGAAAAGACAAGAATGAAAGATGCATTCTAGTTTTAGACCCAAACAGAAAGTTACCTGTATATCTCCATGATACTACCATACAAGCTGAAAATTTAATAGTTTTTGTTATAAAATATCTTATGGTTTATATTTTTGTAAAAAAAATCTTTGCACACGTTTCTAATGAATTCCTCCAGGTCAACTTTTAGAAAGAAATTTGAATCAAAGGATATGCAATATTGTATTACTTTTTTATTATGTTCACCAAATTGCCTTCCAGAAAGCTTAACCAATTTACAATTCTACCTGTCATGTGTAATGATACTCATTTTCTGCAACTTCACCAACACAAAATACTAAAATTTAGAAAACAGACAATTCATTAAGTAAAAATTATATCTCAATGTTGCTTTAATTGCCCTTCTTAGATGACATGTTTATTTCCTTATTAAGCATTTGTTCTTTACCCATCTTCTTGTCTCATTGGGAATTCAATTTTTTCTTGTAACTTTGTCATAAATCTTTTTTTCTTTACTATGGTAGAAATCAGGTAACATTAAAATTAGCATCTTAACCATTTTAAGTGTATCATTCAGTAATGTTAAGTATTTTTGCATTGTTGTGCAACAGATCTCCAGAACATTTTCATCTTTCAACACTGAAACTCTATAGCTACTAAACATAAATTCCTCATTCTCCCAGCCCTCCTCCCCAGACAGTGGTAACCACCTTCCTATGTACATGTATTAGTGATCCTAACCTTTTCACTGGCGTATTGCAGTTACTCTTATGAGTTTACCATATGCCGACTAACTTTGCTGGTCATACTTTTTTGGCATCCACAGGCTTCTGCCTGTTTGTGTAACTTGTATGTAGTCAAATCCACTGATCTCTTCCATAATGGAAATCCCTCATCTCCCTCTAATTATATCTAATTATATCCAAGACAGTTGTTGTAAGTGCAGGAAATGGAGGCGAATGACTACTCTCCTGTGGGATTTTAAGATCATGCCCACCTAAGTGCATCTCTTGACCGGCTTCTCATGTTGCTTTTGGTCTCAGCTATGACCAGTAACTTTTAGTTACTAGAATGGATCTGAGACTTCAGAGAAAACATAATCAGGAGACATGGTCAGGATAGACGCTGTCCGCATTATCCCTGAAAATAATCAAAGGAGAAGCCCAGCCCTCCAGGGACCTAGTGCTGGTGGTGGTACATGGTGCTCATGAAGGCTAAGGATCCACACAGACGCATCTGCCAAACCCAGCCCTGAAGATCCTGGGGAAGACCCCAGAGCTCTTAAACAAATGTAAGAACCAAACGTGCCATTGCTCTTTAGGAAGTGCAATTTGTATCACATTCTGAGCTTTTTCTCAAACGCAATTCTGATGGAAAGGCAAAAAGCATCTCACAATTCTCTCAATATAGCCCACCTCCCATGCTGCACCCTCTACAGGGTCTTCCTGGATCCTCATGGGGACAGGATCCATGTTGACCCCTCTACTCTCTGCACCCGTGTTTTCTTTGCACACAGTGAGGACAGTGAGCTGGCCAGTCAGAGGATTCTGACACTATCAAGTTATTCTTGCTGGTTGAGAGCACATGTTTGGAGCCATCGTAGGTAGGAGCCTTATCCAAGAAGCTTGGGAGGACATGAGCTCAGTACAGCCCTTTGATTTGCACTCGAAGTCCTTCCTCATCTCATTTTATTCTTTGAACCCTGCTGTATTTGTCTGTTTTCTGTTGCTTACAGCAGAATGCCTGAAACCGGGTGATTTATCAGGAACATTATTTCCTAAAGTTATGGAGGCTGAGAAGTCCAAGGTCAAGGGACCACATCTGGCGAAGGCCTTCTCACTGGTGGGGACTCTCTGCAGAGTCCTGAGGTGCATGGGGCAGGGCATTGTATGGTGAGGGGGCTGAATGACCTAATGTGCTGTCTTGGTCTCTCTGCCTCTTCTTACAATGCCACCAGTCTCACTCCCATGATAACCCATCAGTCCATTCACCCATGAGTGATTACTTCACCCACACATGGATTGATTCACTCATGAGTATAGAGCCCTCATGGCCCAGTCACCTCTTACAGGACCCACCTCTCAATACTGCCACATCAGGGATTCAGTTTCAACATGATTTTGGAAGAAACACTCAAACCACAGCACCCACCAAAACCTCTCCAACCTCCAAGCTTTTTTTCCAAACTGGAAGCTGCTAGACTCCAGTGACTCCCTCCTGACCTGTGATATTTCATACCAAGATGCCATTTTCTCATTTGTATGAGCAGTGGGCTCCATAACCCAGGTGACCACAGGTGAAGCGATGCAGGTTATTCTTGGCCTGTCCCTCCACCTACTTTGTTGAATGCTGAGTTCTTTCCTCATATGATTCTTGGGATTACAATAAAGTAATCATCAAGCAATCTCTTCCCTCCTAATCTCACCTGCGTCTTCCTAAATCTTCGTGATTAAGGCATGTTCTCCTAAATCTCTGATTTGGTAGAAAATTTCCATTCCTGTGATCTTAGCAGACAAAACTTACTCATGTTTTTAGAACCATATAACTTTTCTATTGTAATCCTTCTGACGACATGCATGTTAAATAAGCTCTGTGGAATCAAGTTCGTTTCTCTCCTTAAATAAAATGAACTTCCTTTTCACCAACCACCCTCTCTCCTCATCCTCAGAATCTTTGGGATGTATTCCTCTGGCGTGGTCACTTGGTTTGTGTTACATCCTTTCAATACCGTGATTCTGCTCAAGCCCTGTCCTTCTGATATCACCCCACAGAAAGCACAGGACCAGCCCATAGTAGGCACTCAGTCAAGGCTTGTAAGAGAACAGCCTTCTCTCTCGTTGTAATATACATGCATTTGCGAAGAGATGGTAACCCAGGTGACCTGTCTCCCAGCCGTTTTGAAAGTCAGCACAGATAATGTGTGGTGACAGTCACCCACTAAGATCAGGACTTGAGAAAAGGCTGTCAAATTAGGGAAGGCAGCTTCCTTTCCTGGCTTGAGTAAAATATATATATATATATATATATATATGTATTTTAATTTTTGGCATAAAAGCAGATTCCTGGCTCTTTTCATTTGACTGTTCATAGCATTATTTTCCTGTGTCAGCCTGTTAATTAATGTGCCAGATACCCTCTGTTGTTTTCCTGAGACTTTCTGAAAATTCAGTCACACTACACAGCACACTATGGCTTTCACTTTTACACTTTCTCAACCAAGTGCAAATTAAGATCCTGCAGTCGGCCTTGAGAAAATCTCTTCTCTAAAGCACCTTCTCACTTTGTGTGTTTGTTGATTGGCCACTGCTCCCTAAACAGCATTCACAGTAATTACACCAAATACTTTCTGTTATTAGGTACCAGATATGGTTCTAAGAACTTTGTATATATATGGGAGAATGCAAGGAAATGAGACTAGGGTAGGCAGGAGCTGGGTTCTAGAGACCCCATCAGCCACGGTACTTGTAGCAGGATCTCTGATTCAAGATGTAAGAAAGTTCATGTATATATATATAGATACACACACACACACACACACACACACACACAGAACTTAATTCCCACAGTGACCCAGTGAAGTTGGTATGACTATTACCTCCATTTCACAGATGAATGAGGCCACACAGAGTTTGAAGAAAGGCCCCAAGCTACCCAGCTAAGAAGCTGAGCTGAAATTAGATTCCAGATGGATGAGCTCCAGAGTCTAAGCTCACAACCAGTCCACTACACCCCTCTCACACGGGAAACAGAGCGTAGGCTGTTGATCAGTTCCATATGCGAAAAGATCTTTGGAAAATGCAAATGCAAGGAGGTACACTCATAAAAATACAAAATTGAGAAGTCTTATTGAAATAGAAAAAGTCATCTGAAAATGAATTATTTATTATGCACAAAGCCACTGCCTTTTCTTTTCAGCCCACTCTGTTGCCTCTGATGTTCCCTAATGAGCGGTCCTCTCCAGAGGTGATTTATAATGGGACGGCGGTGGCGGCCGAACTTCAGTGCTTTTAAAGGCCTGTAGTACAAAACAAACTCAGGAGACTGACTGCTTTTGCTGCTCACCATGTGGTTCTTACAGCCCCAGCTATTGTACAACCAATTGCTATCAATGAACAAATACTCATGATGTACCTCATTTGAGAGGCACTGCAGAAACACAGTCTATTCGAAAAGCACTTCCTAGGCCCACTATGTGCTGGGCACCCACCTTTGTCTTGAGATTTAGCAGAGCTCATGCCACTCAGGGGAAGCAGCTGGGAAATATGTCAAAAATAATTGAGCAAGATAATTTCAGAATTAATACATGCTTGGAAGAAAACAGAATAGGGTGTCATGGAGGGAACTCATTGAGATGTGCTCTTTCAGACTAGGTTGTCCCTGCAGAGATGATATTTGAGCTCAGACGTAGTTCAAGGAAGGGCCCAGCCTGGGAAGCTGTGAGAAGGGATGACTTTCCAGACAGAAAGAAAAGTGGGTGCCGAAGCCCAGAGCAGGGGCCAGCTCTGAGTGCTTTCAAATGGAAAAAAGTCCAGTGCAGCTGGAATGAGTAAGGGGTAAACAGTACCAGGAGAGACGAGGTCAGGGTAGGTAGGAGCTGGGTACTGGAGACCCTATCATGCATGGCACATGTAGCAGGATTTCTGGTTCAAGATGTTTAAATCTGATACAATCGTGATTTATTGTTTACTATCACTCTGAATGCTATGAGGAGATCAGACTTTCAGGGAGACATCAGTGTTGGAAATAGAAAGACCACTTGCGGGCTCCTCTGATGGTCCAGGTGCAAAGGATGACAACTTGGAATAGGGTGATGAGGAGACTGAAGATAAGTGGAAGGTCTCAGGATGTGTTTCCTAAGTATTAGCCCCAGGACTTGCTTAATGACCGGATGAGGACTGTGTTTGAACAGGAGGCAGCAAATGTGAGACTAGACTAGACAGACTGTCTAGTGAAACTCTCTGAGACAATACAAGTGTTCTATCATCGAAGCCATTCACTATGGTGGCCATAGCCATGTGGTTACTGAGTTCTAGAAATGTGGATGGTGTAACTAAATAACTGAATGAAAAAAATTAACATCAGCAACAGTGTGTGCTAGTGGCTATTAGGTTAGACAATATCTAAAGGTTTGGCTTGGAGGATTTGGGGGAAGTCACGTTATTTACTGAGATGATGGTGGTTGGTATACTCTCCACCTGCTGTGTGGATCCACTGTTTGTTCTTCTCCACCCTGCTTTGTGCCCCCGGGGTCTTTCCTTTATGGATTACATCAAACAGGCTGCCCTGCCCACTGGCTACTGCTTGGGTTCAGCCAACGTAATGCACTGAGAGGAGAGTGGAGACCAGATAGAAGTTCCTTCCCCCATAAAGCAATTTGCCATTGGCCGTGTGCTCCATCAAAAGCACCTGCTATTGCCAGTCAACTCTCTCATTAAGCAACAGCAGCAGTGCCAGTTGTGATGTTTGGGTTGTCAACACAGGCATGTGATTTGTCTCATTCACGCCCTTCTACCCAAAGGTGCAGGTATCTGAGTGCACCATTATGACTTACAGTGCTGTGCCTGGCCCCCAGATTTATGTATTTGAATACATATTATTTTCTTATAAACTGTTTTCTTTTATTTATATTTATAATTCAGTGAAAATACTGTATGCATTTTAAAAATATGTGTATGGGTAGATTATATTAATTGTGGTTCTAGGATAGTAAGTGCTACTTTATTTGTTACATGAATACTTGTTACATAAAAGAAGAAAGAGCTCAAAGAGAAGAGTTGAAAACAGTGGGGTTGGCAAACACTGTGTGAAGGGACAGGTAGTAAATATTTTCAGCCTGGCAAGCCACACGGTCTCCATACAGTGATTCCACCTGCCTGTGGGACCAGAAGGCAGCCATAAACACGTAAGTGAATGCATGTAACTGAGTTCCAGTAAAAGCTGAAACTTTATGAGAGCTGAAACTTTAATTACATATAATTTTCATGTGTCACAAAGCAGTGTACTTATTTTGATTTTTTTTAACCACTTATTTGAATGCATAAAGCATTTGTAGCTGCAGGGCATACAGAAACGACAGCTTTTGCAGACTGATTTGCCCATCCCTGGTCTAATGTCACTGTAGCCTTGGCTTATCCAGGCCGGAGTTCCTCCTTCTGGGGTTGAAAATACTCCCCTACAATCCCCAATTGTGATATAAATTTTTATCTCCTTGAATGAAGGGTTCCCTAAAAATAAAAAAGTAGTGTTATTGTGAAGTGTATTTTCCACGGAGAAGAGATGAATTCTGGCTGTACATCACCTATGGAGAGCGTTCACGGCATGAACCAAGGCAGGCAGCTTGAGCTGCATTTTCCCTTGATCATTCTGAAGGCACCTCAGGTTTGATAACCCAGCTCCGAGCCCGTTAATCCTTGTCGTGAGCGAACCCTCCAGACGGTGCAGCCTTTCATCCTTTCAGAGTCCTGGGGACCTCCAGCACTCGTGACGCTTAGCCATCCTACATCATCCTTCATGCCCCTCACATTCTTCAGTGAACTTCATCCTCTTCCTCTGTGCTAGTGTCCGCTGGACAGTGTCAGAGCTTGTTTGCTCTGTAGCCAGCAATGACCTTTGAATTAAACTAATATAAGAGTTGAAGGCAGAACAGGAAGAAGAACTGGAAACTGATTGAAGGGCACATTTGTGACGAAGTCTCAGGTTCCACTTGCTCAGAGCCAGTGTTTCCTGGCCTCTTGACTTGCTTTCTAAGGATTGACTCACGCTGTAGCATCTAAAATCTTACAAAACACCTTTTACAAAGGCTGGAGTGCGTGAGGATTCATACTTCAGGTTTTGTGCCAGCTGTCAAGCCTCCAGTCTGCTCTTGTATCTGTGAAACTTGTGTTTCTCACAAGAAAGACCACTTACAGCCCAACTCAAAATTCCCGGAAACCTCAGGGTCTACCTGATTTGCAGGTGCCACCCAGCTTCACCTGGCTTACATTTTAGGGTGAATTTGATTTTGGCATTCTGTAATGTGTAGTTCAGACCATGATGCACAAAATCCAGCCTCATCAGTAAGGCCTTTTCTGACCACCCTATCTGAAGAGTATCCTGCATGCTTTGTGCTCCCTTATCCTCACTTACCTTTTCTCCATGGTGTTTCTTTACACCTAACGTATCTTGTTTCTGTCCAGCATCCAATCCCCAGGGGAATAGGGATAGTGCCTGTTGTGTTCGTGCCGTATTTGTAGCACTTGGACTGGTGTCCATCCCGCGACAGAAACTCAGTAACCATGCTGGTGCCAGGGAATGAATCAGATGGAGCGAATTTAGATACCTGGTCTCAGACTGTATAAGTGAGCAGACTTTGGACGAGGTAAATGGCCTTTCTGCACCTCACTTTTGTCATCTGCAAATGGAAGGTAATGATGGTACCTCTACTTCACAGGGTGATGTGAAATGTAATGAGTGTGGAAGTGAAACACTGAGCACAGGGTGTGTCACTCGGTGGCTTTACAATAAATACATGTGCTGCTCTTTACAGCAATGCCAAAGAAGGCGTGTTTTGGGATATTCACACACACAAAATTAAAGTCATTATCACTTTTTTCTTCTACACGTTTTTCAATAAACTAAGGAAAAAGAAAACGTTCAGTGTCCCATAGGAATGAAAAGACTAAATCAATCTATCATATTTTACATAGTGAGTAATGATGGCTATGCTCTGTGTGTGGAGCCTAAACTCTTCTCTCAGGCAGGCACCAAATGACAGAATGCTGCCTCTGTTAGAAACTTTTCAAACTCAAACCAAACTGGCTTAGACAGAAATCAGAATTTATTGGTCCACTGTTTAAGACTGGATTCGCTTGGCTATGCAAACAGCCAGACTGTATCCAATGAGGCCATCAATCTACCCTAAACTGGTAGCAATCACCAGATACCCAGGTTAGTCCAAGACAGGCTTCCTAAATTCATCATAACCATAGGGACAGTATCACCATAACTCGCTAAGATCAGCTTCCTCCAAATGCAGTCAGTAAAAGGTGGATTCCTGGATAGATTCAGGCTTCTAACAGAAAGGAACAGACGCTGGGCAACACTTGCAGGCTGAAAAAAAGAAAATCATTGGCCAAAAAATTACAGGACAAGTATGGTTATATAGAATTTTGGGTAAAGGAGGTAACTACTTTTCATTTATTTACAAAATAGATCTTAAAACCTTCAAAAGAAACCGTACTTCCTATGGAAAATGTGCTTGAAAAATCAGAATAATGGCGAGGCATGTGAAGAAAGGTCCTACCCACTATTCCTCATTAACAAAACACACATGGCAAGGCAGGGGAGAAATGACTCCTGTCTTCAAGATGACATGGCTAGCACTGCCACCCTGAATGAAGCCAACATACCTACCTGTCCAGTTGTAGCTGGTCATTGATACTTAAATCAAAGTGCTTGGTTGGTGATATTAAACATTGAAGATCAGGCTTCAGCTAAGATTTAAAGCTTTGAAATGTATTTTTTTATACCTGTGAACTTCCCATCAAAAAGGATTTAACAAACACCTAACAGGGTTCTTTCACAGTCTTAAGCTCAAGGCCAGGCTACCTCTAATCACATTTTCCTAAAGAATCAGCACTTTTCTTCAGAATCAATTTAATTTTTTTTGGTTCACCAGCAGTGATTTTTTGGTTTGTTAATTCATCTAATGCTAGATATTTTTTTTGTCTGTGTATTTTTCTCTTTGTAGTATATTCACAGAGCTTGCTGTGAATCCCCAAGGGTATAGCAAGTGGATGTATAAAAATTTCTCTAATGAAATGTTGGAGTGTGTCAGAGAATATTATGTCGAGATCAGAAAAATGGGAAAAGTTGCCATTTAAGCTTTTTGTAATTGTAAAAACACGAGTAACATAAATAGGAATGGGAAGAAGGGACATTTTAATGCCTTATGGGTAGCTGTATCATTAAACAACAGAATGGCTGCCCTGCAATAGAATTCTTTAAAATTATGACCTAAGGGATATGGTAGTTACAGTTCAAAGTGACTTTTTACGGAACTTATTTTTCCTAAACCTGTCAGCAACAAACTGGAAGGAAATACTTAAACTGCACTGTATGGTTCCAAGCAGATCTGTTTCCTGACAATTTTTAAATGGAAATGGAGCCTATTCGTTTCCATGAATTTGCAGTTATATGCAAGTATAATAAGACAACATATGGAAAAGCAATGGAACGATTAAGGAAAGGATTTTAGCAGAGATCTGAGAGCTCTATCTATTGAATCTGTCATTTTCATTTTGAAAATGTGTGTGACTAGCCAGTTAATTATTTTACTTAATGTGAGAGTATTATTACACACCTCTTAGTGTATGCAACAGATTCATCTTTAAAAAAGAGAGAAAACTTAAATTCCTTTCTAAGATATGAAACAGGTAGCAAATTTAGCCTTCTAGTATATCAATCTTGGTGTAATGATGGAACACAGAATCCATATCATTCTAGAGAAATACATCCTCAACTTAAAGGAATTTTCTTTGTTGCAATAAAATCGGGAGATAGTAATAAACATGCAATTCAACCACTGAAAAACAATTTGACTCTACAAAATAAACAGACTATCTTTTTTACTAGGCAGTTGTATTTTACTACGTGGCTCACGCCATGCAGCCTGTTTACAAAACATTGTATCAATGCTCTATCAGCAAGAGAAATGGCCATCATGGCCATTTTGCAGATAAAAAATTGAGGCTGGTAGAAAAAAAATAAGTTATTTGAAGTCACATGACTAAAAAGAATATCTGACTCCGAAACTGATGCTTTACACCACCAGGATTTAAATGTCGAACTATATTAGTAAGAATACACAGGGCCAGTGCAGTGACAGACATAGACGTGTCTGAGTGTATGACAAAGAACAGGAAGGAAGCATTTGTCCCATGCATGGACGGATTGAAAAGGTCTGCCTTGGGTCTGGAGTGGACCTCTAGCAGTCCTACAGCAGAAGGGCCTGACTGTTAAAAGGAAAACTAAAACACAGAAAGAAATAACTTTATCATCAACAAAAAGGATGTCCACTCAGAGACCCCATCCGAAAGTCACCAACTACAAAGACCACAGGTAGATAAATCCACAAGGATGGGAAGAAACCAGCGCAAAAAGGATGAAAACACCCAAAACCAGAACGCCTCTCCTCCTCCAAGGGCTCACAGCTCCTCATCAGCAAGGGAACAAGGCTGGATGGAGAATGAGTTTGATGAATTGACAGAAACAAGCTTCAGAAGGTGGGTAATAAACTTCTCTGAGCTAAAAGAACACGTTCTAACCTCGTGCAAAGAAACTAAGAACCTTGAAAAAAGGGTTTGACGAAATGCTAATGGGAATAAACAGCTTAAAAAAAAGAATATAAATGACCCAATGGAGCTGAAAAACACAACACGAGAACTTCATGAAGCATACACAAGTTTCAATAGCCAAATAGACCAAGCAGAAGAAAGGGTATCAGAGATTGAAGATCAACTCAATGAAACAAAATGAGAATGCAAGATTAGAGAAAAAAGCGTGAAAAGAAATGAACAAAGCCTCCAAGAAATATGGGATTATGTGAAAAGACCTAATCTATGTTTGATAGGTGTACCTGAATGTGATGGAGAGAATGAATCCAAGCTGGAAAACACTCTTCAGGATATTATTATCCAGGAGAACTTCCCCAACCTAGCAAGGCAGGCCAACATTCAAGTCCAGGAAATACAGAAAAGACCACAAAGATATTCCTCAAGAAGAGCAACCTCAAGGCACATAATCTTCAGATTCACCAGGGTTGAAATGAAGGAGAAAATGCTAAGTGCAGCCAGAGAGAAACGTTGGGTTACCCACAAAGGGAAGCCCAACAGACTCACAGCGGATCTCTCCACAGAAACCTTACAAGCCAGAAGAGAGTGGGGACCAATATTCAACATCCTTAAAGAAAAGAACCTTCAACCTAGGATTTCATATCTAGCCAAATTAAGCTTCATAAGCAAAGGAGAAATAAAATCCTTTATGAACAAGTAATTGCTCAGAGATTTCTTCACCACCAGGCCTGCTTTACAAGAGCTCCTGAAAGAAGCACTAAACACAGAAAGGAAAACCCAGTACCAGCCACTCCAAAAACATACCAAATGGTAAAGAGCATTGACACAATGAAGAAACTGCATCAACTAACAGGCAAAACAATCAGGTAACATCAAAATGGCAGGATCAAATTCACACATAACAATATTAACCTTAAATGTAAATGGGCTAAATGCCCCAGTCAAAAGACACAGACTGGCAAATTGGATAAAAAGTCAAAACCCATCGATATGCTGTATCCAGGAAACCCATCTCACATGCAAGGATACACACAGGCTCAAAATAAAGGGATGGAGGAAGATCTACCAAGCAAATGGAAAGCAAAAAAGAAAAAGAAAAAAAAGAAAAAAGCAGGAGTTGCAATGCTAGTCTCTGATAAAATAGACTTTAAACCAACAAAGATCAAAAGAGACAAAGAAGGGCAGTACATAATGGTAAAAGGATCAATGCATGATGAAAAGGTAACAATCCTAAATATATACACTTCCAATACAGGAGCACCCAGATACATAAAGCAAGTTCTTAATGCCCTACAAAGAGACTTAGACTCCCACACAATAATAGTGGTAGACTTTAACACTCCACTGTCAATATTAGACAGATCAACGAGACAGAAAATTAACAAGGGTATCCAGGACTTGAACTCAGACCTGGACCAATCAAACCTAAATCCACACAATATACATTGTTCTCAGCATCACATCACACCTACTCTAAAACTGACCACATAATTGAAAGTAAATCACTCCTCAGCAAATGCAAAAGAATGGAAATCATAACAAACAGTCTCTCAGACCACAGGGCAATCAAATTAGAACTCAGAATTCAGAAACTAACTCAGAACAACATGACTTCATGGAAACTGAACAACAGGCTCTTGAATGTTGACTGGATAAACAATGAAATGAAGGCAGAAACAAAGATGTTCTTCAAAACCAGTCAGAACGAAGACACAACATACCAGAATCTCTGGGACACATTTAAAGCAGTGTTTAGAGGAAAATTTATAGCAATAAATGCCCACATGAGAAGAAAGGAAAGATCTAAAATTGACACCCTATCATCAAAATTGAAAGAGCTAGAGGAGCAAGATTAAAAAATCTCAAAACCTAGCGGAAGACAAGAAATAACTAAGATCAGAGCAGAACTGAAGGAGA
>CAUYQU010099420.1:0-23535 GCA_963574635.1 Cheracebus regulus
AGAAGGGGAAGAAGGAGGAGAAGACGGAAGACAGCTGAACCGCTGGGGCGCCCGCAACACCCGAGCTTCCCACAATAAAGTTGCCAGAACAAGTACCTGTTGTTGTGTGCTCCTTGCCGGCCGAGGCGCGCGCGACATAAAACAACAAAAAATCATACAATAAAAAACAGGAGAAATATTTCATAGCCTTTCTGTAAGCAGTAATTTTTTAGTACACAGAATCTTCAACCATAAAATATCCATTAATAACTTTTGTTTGTATTTCTTTTTTTATTGTTGGATGTGAATCCTGATTTCATAAGTCAGTGTAACTTTTTTGTGGCTCGTTTTTATAAGGCCCAGGAGTAAGAATGGTTTTTACATGTTTAAATGTTTATAAGAAAAAACAAAAAGAATATTGAATAGAAACCATATGTGTCCCTCAGAGGCTGAAATATTTTGTTTCTTTAGAAACAAAACAGCTAAACCATGCTGTAGAAAAGAAAATTAAAGTATTACTTTAACATAAGCTTTTAATGCTAAAAGTTTATTTTTTTAGTACTACTTTACAGCACCTCACCAGTTTTGTTATGTAAGGTTTTTACTTTCAATTCAAGTAAAAAAAAAAAAAAAAGAGGACTTATATGACTCCTGCTTCCACCTATGGGTAACAGAGAGGATGTTATTTAAATTTTTAATATTTGTTAATTTTCTACCTATCTTTCCTTTATCAATTTCTGGTATGATTCTGTTGTGATCAGATATATGTTTCATATAACCTTGAATACAATAAATGTATTCAGAGTTAAATTATGGCCTACCACAGGAAAACGGTTGAATAAATATTTTCTGTTTTATCAAGAAGACCTAAATATTTCAGAGTTTGAGGGTTAGACAGAGCTTCTGCATAATAAATTTTTTCTGTTTCTTGTCGTGTTGGTTCATTGGCTTTTATAACCATTTTAGAATGTAATAAAAGCATATTGTTAGCTCTCAGTTTGTAGAATAGACAGTGTGTGAAATCTGGCCACGGTTTGTCAATCAAACTTGAAAAAAAAAAGTATATTTTGCTGCTATTAAATAGAAAGCTATTTTATCTGTAAATTAGGCAAAGTGGGTAAATAGTGTTATTTGTGTCTTCTCTATGCATATTGGTTTTCTGGGTACTTGTTCCATCAATTACTAACAAAATTATTAAAGTCTCCAAGTATAGTCATAAGTTTCTCTAATTTTATTTTCTGCTTCTTAGTCTTTGTTTTACATATTTTGAAGTTCTAATAGGTCATACACATTCAGGATTATTCAGAATTTCATAAATTGTTGTCTGTAATTATAAAAGCTGCTCTTTATCTCTGGTACAATTTCTTTTTTAGTCAACTATTTTTTATTCACTAAAAATGTAAATAACTTAAAATGGATTCATAGTTTTTTTCTTCATATTATAGGTACTTTCTTCATTCTTAATACTTAGTATATTTTTTCAGCTTTTTTGAGGTATCATTGAAAAATCAAATTATATTAATGTATATTTAAAGTGTACAAGATGATTTGATATATGTATATATACTGAAATGAGTACCACAATCAGGTTAATTAACACATCTATTACCTCACATAGGTACTTTTACATTTGTTTTTGATAAAAATGCATAAGAGTACTTTAACTGATTTTAATGTCATTTTAGCTATCTTTTAATTCATAACTTCATGGCACTTCTTTTTTTTTTTTGTACCAATATATTCCAATTAATTTTTGTTTTTTTGAGACGGAGTCCCACTCTGTCATCCAGGAATGAGTGCAGTGGCATGATCTCAACTCACTGCAATCTCCGCATCCCAGATTCAAGTGATTCTCATGCCTCAGCTTCCCGAGTAGCTGGGATCACAGGCATGAGCAACCATGTCTGGCTAATTTTTGTATTTTTAGTAGAGATGGGATTTCACCATGCTGGCCAGGCTGGTCTTGAACTCCTAACTTAGGCTGGTCTTGAACTCCTGACCTCCAGTTATCTGCCTGCCTCAGCTTCCCAAAGTGCTAGGATTACAGGGATGAGCCATCGCGCTGGTGCGAATTTAAATTTTTTGGGTTCACTGAATGTACTTAGTTTTGATATATATATCCAAGTAAATAATTTTTACTTTTTAAATGGCTATTAGACTACTTATATTTCAGAAAATAATTAACTATATTAACATACATCCTACTGGCTGTTTCCTGAAGATCCTCAATATATTATCACATATTAATATTTCCAGATATATTATAAATCCCTCAATAAGTGTTACTACTGTCACTGTAGGTAAATTGTACTTTAAAGTGTTTAAAAATAAAAATATATAAGTTTTATATTTGTCGTATTTTTACCATTTTTTGCTTCCTTTATTTTTGTAGTATACAACTGATGATGAGTTGTTTTAACCTTTGTTTATTTGAATATTTTAAATTTCACTTTAATATTTGAAAAATACGTTTACTGGGAAGAGAATTCTAAATACCTGTGCATTTTAATTGAATATTTTATAGTACTTTCAATACTTATCATTCTATTGCTGAGATGATTGATTAAGGTAGTCCTTAAGTTTGCTCCTTGATATATTTCAGTGTCTTCAAGTTTTTATTTTTTTTTATTTTTCATTTTTGTTTTCTGAAGTTTGACTAGTATGTGCCTAGGTGTGTGTGTGCATACCGTTGTGTGTGTGTGTGCATGTGTGCGTGTGTGTGTGTGTGTGTGTGTGTGTCCTTAGAATTTCTTCTATATTAGGTCCTGACATCTAATCTGTAAACAGAGATTATTTTATATCTTCCCTTCTAACATGGATGCTTTTATTTCTCTGTCTGGACTAATTTCTGGTCTAGAGTGTCACGTGCAATGTTGAATAGAAGTAGTAAGAGTGAGCAATCCCATCATATGTGTGATCTCAGGTAGGAAGTATTCACTATTTCCACCATTCAGTATAATAACATTTGTGCATTTTTCAAAGATACTTTTTATCAAGTTGAGACAGTTCCATTCTATTCTCATTTTGTTGAGCATGATTATGACAAAAGGGTGTTGGATTTTGTCAGATACTTCTGTATATATGGTGATGATGTTGTGAATTTTGTCCTTTATTCATTAACTTGTTATATTACCTAGATTTTAATACATTAAATCATTCTCTCATTATTGGGATAAATCCAGCTTAGTCATAGTTTATAATCCTTCTAATCTGATGCTGATTTAATTTTCTAGTGTTTTCTTGAGGTTTTTACATAAATATTTATGAGGAAAAAAGAGTTTGAGGTTTTCTTTTTATGTCTTCGTGATTTTGGTATCAAGTTGTAATGGCTTCATAGAAGATGTGAAAAGTATTTCTTCCTTATATTGCTTATATTTTTAATTTTTTGTGTATTTTGCTGTTTTGACCTTAATAACTAATATCTCTCTGGCTGAGGAGAGACTGTCTCACCCAGAGTTGGCTAATTCTTAGATATAGCAAAGGATTCAGCTGAGAGCGTGCCTCTGACATGCAAACTAACCATAAACTTTCTGTTTGGCCCCTGCACTCCAAAAGACAATAGAATCATACATCATTTAATGATACTTTCTGAGCAATGCGTTGTCAGGCAATTTTTAATTGTGTAACACCAACAAGTGTCCCTACACAAATGCAGATGGCATAGCCTACTGCACACCTAGGCTATATGTTATAGCCCATTGTTCCAGGCTACAAACCTAGACAGCATGGTGCTATATTGAATACTATATGCAATTGTAACACAGTGGTAAGGATATGGTATCTAAACATATCTAAGCACAGGAAAGGTACAGTTAAAGAAATACTGTGTAAAAGATAAAATAGGCTGAGCGTGGTGGCTTATGCCTGTAATCCCAGCACTGTGGGAGGCCAAGGTGGGTGGATCATTTGAGGTCAGGAGTTCCATATCAGCCTAGCCAACATGGTGAAACTCTGCCTCTGCTAAAAAAACAAAAGTTAGCCAGGTGTGATGGTGGGCACCTGTAGTCCCAGCTACCCAGGAGGCTGAGGCAGTAGATTGGCTTAAATCTGGGAGGCGGAGGTGGTGCTTAGCAGATTTGGTGCCACTACACTCCAGCCTGAGCACAGAGTGAGACTCCATCTCAAAAACAAAAAAAAAAAAAGGTAAAATTGAGTACACCTGTATAGGGCACTCACCATAAATGGAACTTTGGAAGTTGCTCTGGGTATGAGTGAGTGGTGAGTGAATGTGAAGGCCTAGGACATTACTGTATACTCCTGTAGACTTTATAAACACTTGGGCTACACAAAATTTATTTTAAAAATCTTCACTAATAATTTAACCTTAGCTTACTATAACCTTTTAACTTTACAAAGTTTTTTTTGTACTTTTTGACCCTTTTTAAATAATACTTAGCTTATAGTACAAACATTTTATAACTGTATAAAAATATTTTCTTTATGTATATATATTTTTTTACATTTTAAATGTTTTTGTTAAAAACTAAGACACAAACATATACATTCGACTGGGCCTACATAGGATCAGAATTATCAATATCACTGTCTTCCACCTCCATATCTTGTCCCAGTAAAAGATTTTAAGGGACAATAACATGCGTGGAGCTGTCATTTTCTCCAGTAAAAATGACTTGTTCTGCAATATGTCCCAAAGAACCCCAAGCTGTTTAATTATTAACTTATTTTTTAGGAGTACACTCTAAAATAATTATAAAATGTATAGTATAATAAAGAAGCAATAGAGTCATTTATTGTAATTATCAAGTATTATGTAGTGTACACAATTGTATGTGCTAGACTTTCATAAACTGTCACCACAGAAGGTTTGTTTACACCAGCGTCACCACAAACACTTGGGTCATGCTTTGTACTACAACTTTAGAATGGCTATGACATCACCAGGCAACAAGAATTTTTCAGGGCCATTATGGTCTTATGAAGACACCATGACATGCATAGTTCATTGTTAATCTAAATGTCATTATGCAGTGCATGATGATATACTATTTTCAAATGATAGTTTATCCCCTTTTTATAGTAAATGTAAGACTTTTAGATATAGCTTATGTTATAAAATTAGCATTAATTTGAGCAATAGAAAATAGTAAATTTCATTAATAATAGATATGCTATCAAAATATCACCCAAGTACAGTTTGATTCTAAATATAAAAACTGCAAAAAAGGAGTTGTCAGCAACATTTTTAAAAAATATGCAAAGTTGGATGAAGCCCACTGCAGGCTCTTATCAAAGAAAACAAATATTTAATGAGACAGCACCACCTCAAGCAAAAGTGAACATTCTTTGAGATTGCTTGATTGAATGAATCATTCAAATTGCATTTCACACTCATGCACTCAAATTCATCAACCCCATTTCTTTGCAGCAGAGCTTAAAGTAACTGACATTAACAATCTAGGCTAAATGTTTCATATTAACCAGAGCTTTTACAACTTTTATAAGGAAATGGAACATTTTTAAAGTCTACTTAAGCAACAAGTTTCCTCTGGGATATTAACTTTACAGATATTCACCTGTTTCCATGGAGAATAATGTTCTGATAAGGTGTATCCTTCTTTTCCTTTCTTTCCTTTTTTTTCAGACAGAGTCTCACCCTGTCACCCAGGCTGGAGTGCAATGGTGCGATCTCAGCTGACTGCAAACTCCATCTCCTGGGTTTAAGCAATTCTTCTGCCTCAGCTTCCCAAGGTGCTGAGATTACAGGCACCCGCCACTATGTCCAGCTAATTTTTGTACTTTTAGTAGAGACAGGGTTTCACCATGTTGGCCAGGCTGTTCTCAAACTCCTGACCTCATGATCCACCCACCTCAGCCTCCCAAAGTGCTGGAATTACAGGCATGAGCCACCACTCGACCCTGAAAACGTATATCTTTATGCAGCTTCCAAGTGGAGTGGTGTGGATTGCTTTAAAAATTGGCAAAGAAAGAAAGTTTTGGGTGATATATGCAATCTGTGTATGTAGATTCAGGCAATTTCCAGCCGTCTGTTTCTCTAAGGAAAGGGGCATCCACCATAGAGAATACTTATATAAATTAAGCTCTCTTGTCATTATTATAAAAATTTATTCTAAAATTCTTATGAAAACATTTAAGCAAAAGGATATGAGAATGACCATTTAATATTGTAGGTGTAGTTATTATGTGTCCATATAAAACTATTGCCTCTTTAGCTTCATTTTTATAATTTAGATATAGCTCAAGTCTTTTCTAGTGAAGATAATCAATTATTCTAATTGTCTATGAATCTGAATTGTTCATATGTAAGACATTCATATTCTAAAATTCACTTCTTCCACCTGACCTAATCAAACCTATTTTGATTACTAAATTCATGCTTAATTCAAAGTGGAAATCATTTTTGCCCATGAATGATAGACTGGATAAAGAACATGTGGGAATATACAACATGGACTACTATGCAGCCATAAAAAAGGATGAGCTCATGTCCTTCGCAGGAACAGGGATGAAGCTGGAAACCATCATTCTCAGCAAACTAACACAGGAACAGAAAACCAAACACTGCATGTTCTCGCTTATAAGTAGGAGTTGAACAATGAGAACACATGGACACAGGGAGGGGAACATTATATACCAGGGCCTGCTGGGGGCCTGGATGCAAGGGGAGGGATAGCATAAGAGAAATACCTAATGTAGATGATGGGTTGATGGGTTCAGAGAACCACCATGGCACATGTATAGCTATGTAACAAATCTGCACGTCTGCACATGTATCCCAGAACTTAAAGTATTTTATATGTATATATATATATATATAAATTATATATGTATGTATTTAAATATATTATATATTTTATATATTATTTATATTATATATTACATATATAAAAATTATATATGTATTTATATATGTATATATAAATTATATATATATATGTATATATATATACACACACATATATATGGCACGAAGTCTTCTCTTCAAGCAATTGGTATAGCATCTCAAATTGAGATGGTCTTTCTAGTGTCATTATGTGAATATGTGTATCAATCATACATAAAGAAAAAGCTTAATTCTCCGTTGTCTCTCCCTCAACAACAAATTTTTATTTTTTTCTAGAAATTGTGTTTCTTTGTTCTATGTATCTTTCTATTAATGGATTAAGCATTTGGAATCACACACATACTCAGTTTTGTTACACTGTAGACATTACTAAGGAAAAATGACCCCCAAAGTTGTTTTGCTTTATTTTTATGTAAGTATATGTTTTTGTATTGTCATTCCACCAATTTGGCCATGACCTTTCTAGTCACTAATGTGAAGAGCCATCATTAATTGGTAGTGTCCACAAGATTATTTTTAATGGCTCAGAATATTCTCTACTGCTTTTAGTAATTAGGTCAGAGAAAAATATCCCATGATGTTCGTCCTAGAAAAGACGCTGATGAGCAAGCAAACATAATATTGCTAGAAACAACTCTGCCTTTAACTACGCAGGTGAATTCTTTCAGAGTGGATAGTTCGGTGGAGAGGAGGTCGACAGGAGTAGTAGGGAGGCAGCAATGTAATACTAGGTGTCAGTGGATCTTTTTAAAATCTGGCTTAATTCCACGGTACATTGTAGCGTATCATTATTTTCACTATACATCATTTAGGCATGTAAAACTTTGATAAGTCAGAAGTGGCATTGCCTATAAGGTTTTATTTTCCTGTCTACTAACTGGACAGCAAATGTGGCATAATATTCAATAAGTGTAGAGCACACAAATATTCATCTGAGTCAGGAACATGGCTGATTGCTTCTTCCAAAAATTTGTTTTTTAAAGTGTAGCCTACAAAGTCCCAGTCTTGAATACAGAGCATCATCTCTGTCCTTTGGTAGCTAAGGAAAAAGCCATGTATAAAACAAGATTCTTAAGAAATAATTTCGAGTAACTTTACTATTCAGATATATGTGTAATAGACAATATCTATCAATCTCAATGTTATTAATCTCTAATTATTATAAATTATTTCAGAGTAAAAATTATAGTAATGAAAAGTTATACCAGAAACTTACATACTCATTGTTCCAATAAAATATATATAATTCTTGGCCAGGTGCAGTGAGTCACACTTTTAATCCCAGCACTTTGGGAGGCTGCAGGCAGATCTTGACGTCAAGAGATCCAGACTATCCTGGCCAACATGGCGAAACCCTGTCTCTACTAAAAACATAAAAATTAGCTGGGTGTGGTGGCACATGCCTGTATTCCCAGCTACTCGGGAGGCTGAGGCTAGAGAATCACTTGAACCTGGGAGGCGGAGGTTGCAGCGAAACAAGATCACGCCACTGTACTCCAGCCTGGCAACAGAACAAGACTCCAAAAAAAAAAAAAAAATCCCAAAACAGTTAAGGCCCAGTCCAATAGCAAGCATTTCCTCTTTTCAAAGATAAACACAAACCCGAGTGGTGCTTATTATTATAATGCCTTTACTTATCTTTTCTTACAAATAATCCACCTTTACCCAAGGTAAAGCTGTACATGCTTTAAATCTTCATGTAAGTGGTGTCATACTGGGTATAGAATTTTGAAACTTGACATTTATTGATTTGTTTATTTTTAATATTTATTTTTTTGAGACAGAGTCTTGCTCTGTCACCCAGGTGAGATATTTGAGATTTTCAAGGCTGATGGTTGTAGGTCTAGTTTATTTATATTCACAAATGAATAAGTGAAAATTTACACACGTATGTATATATATACATATAATCAAATGACTCAATATATATCACATATAATTTGAAACACTTTACATGTTTTAATTCTTTTAATTTCCACAACACTTCTAAGATAGTAACATAAGAGTATTCATATCATGTCTAATTTATAATTGAAGAAAAATTGGCAGGAAGTTTATGTTAATCCACTTTATCTATTTCCACAAACCATTATTTTATCTCTATTGGAGGACATTTATAATGTTTCTAATTATTTGCTATTTTGAAACTGCTACTAGCGACATTTCTGTGCACCTATGTTTGTGCATTTCTGTGAGGGGTGGAGCATACAAAGCACCTGTAAAGGCTTCCCAAATAGATAGATGGTGATGGTGATCATTTTGGTTCTCAGTGGAATTTTCCTGATTTAATTTGTATAGATGCTACTGACCATTTAATTTTCCTCTTCTTTAAAACAACTTTTCGTAACCTTCATGCCTTTTGCAAATTTGTTTTTGAAGTAATCTGTATTTTCATTGAAGCACATTTTATATTTCAGACACTTATTTCTTGTTGGATATCTGTAAAGCAAATGCTTTTTCTTTTGGTGGCTTATTTGTAAACTTATTTTTGTTTCTTTAACTGACAATAATTTTAATCTCTTATGTAGCAATATTTAATAACCACTTTTATGGTTCACAGTCTAGTTTTAAGAAATTCTACCTTATAAGATAGAAGATATAAAGATATCTTTGCGTATTTTCCTCTAAAACATTATGTATTTTTGGTTTTTATTTAAGATCTTGGAACTAATTTTTATGAAATGCATTACATTGACATGATTTGTTTTCCTAAGGGAACATAGCCAGTTGTTGTGCTATCATTTTTGAATATGCTATCCTTTCCCTAGAGATTATTTTTGCCATCTCTATTATATTAATTTCCATATTGATGTGAATTTTTGTGTAGCTCTATTATTTTATTGCTCTATTATGCTACCACTTTGAAGGGAGTCTAATTAATACGGTTTTAAAATAGGTCTTGCTATCTCTTAGACTGAGTTGTCCATTTAATTTGAATTATTTAAGAGTATCTATACATCCTTCTTCACTCTTTTACAAAAATTTTCAGATTAGTTTATTACTCACCGTGATCGTAATAGCTATAATGACTCTTTATTGGTTCCCTAGGCCTCAGTTTCCACAGGTGAGGTGATGAAGGTGAACAGCTGCCTGCAGACACTGTGTGTGTGTTCATGTGTGTGTGTGTGTGTGTGTGTGTGTGTGTGTGTGTGTGTAGGGGGTGTTACAAAAGGGATATCTCAAGACCAGGAGACCCTCATCTTACATAAGGGCAGCTGTCAAGCCTACCCATTCTCTCCTCCAAGGAGCAAGACATTGTCTGCATTACTCTGGATATAAGAAACTGATCTAGAGAGAGGAAGAAAGAATCTCTCTATTTATGATCTTTGAATTTTTCTGTGGTCAGAATGTGAACATAAGGTTTGAAATAAAGCATATCTAGGCTCTAATTACTACTACTTCGCAGCTGTTTGACCATAGGCAACTAATATTGTAAATATTAGAAGCCAGGATGACTAAACAATTAACTTGTGTTGAAAACATGGCTTTGCCGCACAGTGGGCATAGGGTAATGTCTAGGTTAATGCTTTTGGTCTCAGCTTTTTCACCTGTAAAATTAGAACGGTAAGATCGACCTGATCAGAGAGTTCTGATGATTAAATGATAGTATGTAGGGAAATGCCTGAAACATAGTCTGTTCTCAAGCTGCTGATGAAAACATACCACAAACTGGATAATTTATATATATATAAAAAAAAGGTTTAATGGACTTATAGTTCCATGTGATTGGGGAGGCCTCACAATCAGGGCAGAAGGTGAAAGGCATATCTTACATAGTGGCAGACAAGAAAGAAAATGAGAGCTAAGTGAAATGGGAAATCATTGACTCTCATCAGACTTATTTACTACCATGAGAACAGTATGAGGGAACTGCTCCCATGATTCAGTTACCTCCCACCAGGTCCCTCTCACAACATGTGGGAATTATGGGAGCTATAATTCAAGATGAGATTTGGGTGGGGACACAGCCAACCATATCACATACTAAGCACTAATAATTGATTTTTTTTTGAGTAACAGGTAACACACCCAGAAGTTATTGAATTATTGTTTTGTTTATTTCATCAATGAATATTTATTGAGCATACCTGGTGTCATACTACAGCTAAGGGAAAAAGACAGTCACAGACTCTGTGCTCATAGAACTTACACTGTAGCTTAAAATCCCACTTTAACAATTTTCCTGCCCAGATCCTGAATCAAGACAAGCCAAAATAAGTATATTAAAGGTGACAAACAAGGGTCATTAGAAGTCACAAGTCAGTGATGTGAACTACTTTTCTTCTGCCAAAAGAAGCTCTCTCATATAAAACAGAATTATGAAGAGCCTTAAGATATACCTAAAACTTCACTGTCTTAATAGTCATTTTAAAAGATGTATAAAATAAAATTTAAAATAGTTTCCATATAACTTACCATTACAATGTGAATGAAATATGTTGTTAAATCTGTCTTTAAGAAATAAAACACCAAACAAATGTCTCCATGAAATGTTCTATAATAAATCTAAATAAGAAAAGAACCTATTTGGTATTACCACTTATGATTCAAAAATAATATTAAATCTAGAAAAAAATTTAATATATGTTTTCAAAATTATATCTTCAATATCAAACAAAAATCTAGGAAATAATCACTTCTATTGCCATAGTCTTTAAGCTTAGATGTGCATTTTTTCATGTGTGAAGGTGACTGAATCCAGCATACACTTGTCACCCGATAGAGAAACAACAGTGTATTGAACTATTTTTATGAGGTTTGAAATAAACTTAACAGTTATATCCAGTGGTATTACTTACTTTTATTTTGCTATAAATCTAACTTAGCATTTTCATAAATTTTTTATGGTTTTGGTTTATTATATATATGGCAGTCCTAACTTCTAGCTTGCTCATATAAATGCTAGTGTGCAAACTTTCTAGTGACAAGTAATAAACAGTATTGCCAATAGGAGGATATAACATTTTGTGAATTATCTAACTTTTAATTAAATGATTGTTAGTTTCATTTTTACACATACGTTTTTTATGTACCATTAAGATTTTTTTACAACAAACTTACTAAGGTCCAATCTAAACAATATATAATGTACCTTTGTAAAATGTAAACTACAGGGATTTTTAGTATAGTTACAAAGTTGTGCAATCATCGCCACCATCAAAATCCAGAGTATTTCATCATCACAGAAAGAAACCCCAAACCCATTAGCACAGACTCCTAATTTACCTATTTCCCTGTTCCCTGACAAACACTAACCTACTCTTTCTTTCTGTGGATTTGACTATCTGGACATTTTATATAAATGGACTATTTAACTATCTGGACATTTTATATTAATGGAACCATACAAGATATGCTCTTCAGTGACCCACTTCTTTCAATTAGAATAATGTTTCCAAGGTTCCTCCATGTTGTATAATGCAACAGTACTTCATTCTTTTTTTATGGTTAAGTAATATTCCATTATATGGATATAACATATTTTGTTTATTGATTCATCAATTGACTGACAGATATTTGAGTTGTTTCCATCTTTTGGCTGGAAAAGATGGAAAATTTGAAAAATTTTGCTATGAACATTGATTTACAAATGTTTGCATGGACATATATTTCCAATTCTCTTCAATGAATAGCTATGAGAGATATTGCTGGGTCACTACCTGTACATTTAGTTTTTGAGTAACTATGAGATTATTGTGCATAGTGTTGCAGCCATTTTATGTTCCCATCAGCAGTATGTGAGGCTTCCAATGTCTCTACTTACTTGCCGATGACTGTCATTATCTGTCTTTTGGGTGTGTCTAGTCGGTATCTTTGTCTTCCGTGCTTTTGATGTTGCATTTCTTACAATAAGGTAAAGTATACCTTTGGAATTAATTTTGGGGTATAATCTGAGGTAAGCCTCCAAATTCATTATTTTGCTGCAGTCATCCATTTGTCTTATCACCATGTTTTGGAAAAAAATATTCCTTTTCCTTGAATTGTATTTTATCAGTAGGCTATAAATGTTAAGGCATGTTTCTGGACTCTTGGCACTTTTCCATTAATCTATATATTGGACCTCATGCTAATACCAAACTGTTTTATTATATATGTGTAGAAAGTTTTGAAATTGGGAAGTTTTGAGTTCTCCATGGTTGTTCTTCTTTTCAAAAAAGTTTTGATTGTTCTGAGTACCTCGCACACACGTATGAATTGCTTGTAAATCTCTGAGGGGAAAAAAGCCAGTTGACATTTTGTTAGTGTTTGCACTGAAGCTGTATGTCATCTGTGAATCAATGCAATTTTGACAATATTAATTCTTATGTTCCAAAAACTTTTTTTTTATATTCAGGGCTAACTTAATTTCTTGCAACAATCTTTTGGGGTTTTCTGTGTATAAATCTTACACATTTTTATAATTTTTTTTCTTAACATTTTATTACTCTAAAGATATATTATAAATGGAATGTGCAGATTCATTTTTCCCATTTCCTGTTAGACCTGACTAAAACCTCCACTGAAATGTTTAATAGGAGCAGGAAGAGCAGACATTTCTGTCTTGTTTCTGATCATAGAAAGAATTTAGTCTTTCAGCACCTGTATCAGGGTGAGAAAACTCTCATCTATTCCTAGTTTGTTCAGTGTTTTTATCATGAAAACAAAATTATTTAGTCGAGGGCTTTTTCTACATCTATTGAGATTATTCTGATTTTTTTGTTGTTGCTGTTTTTTATTCTACTGATATAGTATATGACATTAATTGTTTTTCCTATGCTAAACCAACCTTAACTTCCAGGGATAAATTCTAGCTGATCATATTATGTAATGCTATTTTGTATATTGTTGAAATCTATTTGCTATTTAGTGATATGCTGATAACAAATTAGATAATTAAACCTTAAATTAACCTTAAAATCTTAATTTCTGTTTTTTTTACTTTATTTCTATTTTTTTCTGTTTTCAGACTGGAAAATCACAATTGTCTTGTTTTCAACTAGGCGGTTGTTCTTTCTTTTAAAAGTTCAAATCTGCTATTAAGCACTCTGAAAACTTTGAGAACATGCTGTATTCATTTTTCTCTTCTTCCATTATTTTACTTAAGTATTGAGTACTGGCTTAGTACCTGGGTAACAAAATAATCTGTACAACAAACCCCCATGACACAACTTTACCTATGTAACAAACCTGCACATGTACCCCTAAACCTAATATCAAATTTAAATAAAAATGCTAGAATATTAGTAGAAATTACATTAAACCTATAGATAAATTTGGAGAAAATTGACGTCTTTCTTATACTAAGTCTATGAATGTGAACTTTCTCTTTATTTATGTTCTTAGCATTTTGTAACTTTTAGCATACAAATCTTGTGCATTTTTGCTCAGTTACAGATAAGTATGATATTTTATAGACAGTTTTAAATGGTCATTTATTTTTAATTTTAGTTCTTTTGCATTTACTGATAATATATATATACATATAATTGCTTTTTATAAGTTGATATGTCCTCTCACTTTGTTTAACTCCATATTTCTAGGATTTTTTTTTTGTAGATTCTTTGGAATTATATACATAGGCTGTCATGTCATCTGAAAACAAGACAGTTTTTTTGTTTCCCATTTTAGCGTATTTAATTTTTTTCTTGCCTTCTTGTGATGGCTGGAGCTCAGTACTACATTCAATCATGTTGATACTGTTTGATTTCTCAGCTAGGTGAGGATGTGTAATGCAGCTATTGATCTACGGGCTGTGACACACATAACGGAAGCTTTCAGTGGTCATATGAATGTTGAAACTGCCATTCTGTGAAAAACCTCCACCAGTGCATTTGAGATCATGTAGAGAGCCTTGAGATGGTGTGACAAGACGATAGCCCATAGCTATTGGCAGCTCCAGTGCCCTGTTGTTTCCAAACAGCAACTGTATGAAAATCTCTGACCAAAGTTACTCAACTGGGCCCTCCTTGAGCTCCTAACCCACAGAAACTGCCAGAGATAATAAAATCATTGATTTTTACTGAAGGTATTTTAGAGTTTGCAACAAAAATACAACACTATTTTTCAAGTAACTTTATGGGTGTTAGATGTAGTTTTACAACAGATTTTACACAGAGCTATGTATTTCTTGTGATTTCTTTCTGAACAAATGATAAGTATGCTAATGTGCAGATACTTGCTTTTTGAACGCTAATTATTTACTGAATGTGCCATGCATGATGGACACAGTTAATGTAAACAGAATCTTTCCCTGATATAAACTCACAAATTACATATGTATCATATGATATATGTATAATTATAACTTCTATAATTCCACAGTCCTATAAATATGTGTGTGTATATATATATAAGCTCACAGAAGAAAATATTTTTGAGTGTTTTGGATAGAAAAGTCTCCAGGAATGTTGAATGGTAAGGAAATTTAGAACATACATAAGTGGACAGAAGGTAAGAGGACATTCGATTCTAGAGGAAATCAGAAGCACGAGCCACAAGTTTTCATGTATACTGATATGGTTTGGCTCTGTGTCCCCACCCAAATCTCATCTTGAGTTGTAATTTCCAGGTGTTGAGTGAGAGACCTAGTGGAAGGTGATTGGATCATGGGGTGATTTCCCTTATGCTGTTCTCATGATCCTGAGTGAGTTCTCACAAGACCTCATGGTTTCATAAGAGTTTGATATTTTCTCCAATGTACACTTTCTCCTGCCACCTCATGAAGAAGGTGCCCACTTCCTCTACAGCCATGATTGTAAGTTTCCTGAGCCTTCCCCAGTCATGCAAAACTGTGAGTCAATTAAAACTCTCTCTTCATAAATAACCCGGTCTCACGTACTTCTTTATAGCAGTGCGAGAATGGACTAATATACACGTTGTAGAATGACATTGATTGCACTGCAGCATTATTAATTAGAAGATCAGCAGGTGGTAAAGGCAATAACTGATTAGGGGTATAATTTCTAAGCAAATCATTATGGTCATATTATGTAAGAAATAGGAACACTTAAAAGTGCATAAAGAGATGACTGAGGGTGACAGTGGTGCTTGAGAAAACCTGAAGCTAATCCTTGTGATGGAATGAGGACCAAATCTGAAAACAATGGTGCTTGTATGAGTACTGAAATCTTAAATTTAGACAGTAGAAATAGGAAAAAAAAAGAACAAAAGAAAATACATTTAAAATGTTTCCCATTACTGAAATAAAGTGTATTTATTGTACAAAGCAGAAGAAGGGGAGGAAGAAAAACAGAAAAAACCCATGATCATAGTAATTGAGAAAATCATTTGACATTAATTATAACATCATTCATTAATGACAAAACTACCAGAAAACTGATAAAAATAGAAAGTTCTCCTACTTGATAAAGAGTATTTACACAGAATGCCATAATGGTGAAAGACTGAATGCTTTCCCCCTAAGATCAGGATCAAGGCACAGATGGCAGCTACCCCTGCTGTTATTCAAAATAGTACTGGAAGTTCTAATCAGCACAATAAAGCCAGAAAAAGAAACAAGAAGTAGATACTTCTGAATAGAAGGGATATTACTTCCTCTTATTTATTAAATACCTGATTCTCTACATAGGCAATAAAAAAATCAGCAAAATAACCCTCTCTAGATTAATAATTTAATTCAGCAATATCACATAATATATCATCAATAATATAATGAAGAAATAATAGCTTTTTTTCTACAAATGTTGCTGGAGTTTTGTATATCAATGAGAAAAAAATCCTACTTAAACCACATACATTATACAAAAATTAAAAATAAAAATAACCTTCAAATGTGTCATAGATTTCAATGTAAAATATAGATCTATAAAACATTTGAAGAAAACACTGGTGACTAATTTCTAGAACTTAGGACTTGGTGAAAAGTTCTTAAACATAACTCCAAAAACTTCATCCATGAAATAAATACCCAGAAATTCTATTTCATCAAAAGAACAACAAAAATATTTTGCAACTTGAAAGACACTGTTACAAGGATTAAAACAAGTTATAGACTGGGAGAAAATATTTGCAAACCACATATCTGACAAATGATGCATATGGAGAATATATACAGAACTTCAAACTCAATATTTTTTAAAACGAAAGCACTCCAATGAGACAAATGGGCAAAGAATATTTCAGCAGAAAAAATATACACATGACAAAAAGCACATGAAAACATGTTCGATATCACTAGCTAATAGGAAATGCAAATTAAGTCCACACTGAAATTTAATATATTAAATCCACATATTAGCTACAGTGAATAGTAATATAATAAATATGGGAGTGCAGCCATCTCTTTGAAATACTGATTTCATGTTCTTTGGAAGTATATCCACTCAGTAACAGGTTTGCTGGATTGTGTGACAGTTCTAACTCAATTTGATTTTTTAAATTTTCACAAATTTTATTAACCTTAGGCAAAAAAAAGTTTTTCACAGAATATAATGAAAACTTCAACCAAGATTTTTGTTTAGAGATTTCTTTATTCCAACAGAAGGAAGACCATTAACATTAAAATTTTGCTGGTTTATTTTTTCCTTTAAGAAATCTCCAAGATGGGGAATTCTAGTTATATCCAAAGCTCCAAATAGTACTGTAATTCTTAATTATTTCTGGTGAAATTTTGCCATTTTGTAAGATAGGCAAAGAATTTGGATCATAATGAAAATACGTAAAAGTTCATCAACTTCCATGCCACTTTTCATAATGGCCATACTAATTTACATTCCCATCAACAGGGTGGAAGTGTTCCCCTTTCTCCACATCCTCACCTGAATTTTTTTTTGGTCTTTTTTATAAGAGCCACTGTAACTGGGGCCACATAATATTCATCATGGTTTTAATTTGCATTTCCCTGATCATTAGTTATGTTGAATATTGTTTCATATGTCTTTTGGTCATTTGTATGTCTTCTTTTGAAAATGCCTATTCAGGTCTTTTACCAAATTCTAAATTTTTTTTTCTTTTTCTTTCTTTTTCTCTCACTTTCTGTTTCTTTCTTTCTTTTCCTTTCTTTATTTCCTTCTTTTCTTTCTTTCTCTTTTTCTTTGTTTGCTACTGGTTTGTTTGTGTTTCTTATAAATTTTGGAAATCAACCCCCTTTAACATGCATAATTTGCAGTTACGTTCTCCCATTCTGTATGTAGGTTGTCACTTTATTATTTCCTTTGTTGTGCAGAAGCATTTTAATTTGATGTAATTCCATTTATCTACTTTTGCTTTTCTTGCCTGTGCTTTTTAGGTCTCTACTCAACGAATCCTTGCCCAGTCAAATTTCATGAAGCATTTCTTCCACATTTTCGATTACAGGGGTGTGCCACTATGCCTAGCTGATTTTTGTATTTTTAGTAGAGATGGGGTTTCACCATGATGGTCAGGCTGGTCTTGAACTCCTGACCTCAGGTAATCCCCCTGCTTCGGCCTCCCAAAGTGCTGGAATTACAGATGTGAGCCCCTGCGCCTAGCCAACAAAAATACCAGTTTTCGAGTGATATTGTAGTTGTCATAACACTGTTACCTTCCAAGCATCATAGTACAATGCATTAATATATTACTTACCAGTGTGTTACAATTGCATACAGTATTTAGTAAGTAACATGAAGTATAGCCTTATAAACTGCGAGCAATGTGCTAGATCATGTAGCAGAGGTGTGTAGTAGTCTTTAACATTTAGGATTATGTGAGTGCATGCTATGAGGCTTGTTCAGTGATGAAATCACCTAAACATACATTTCTCAGAACATATCCCTATTGTTAAGTGATACATGACTATTTTGAGGTGAGATAGTATGATACTGCTTTGTTTTGTTTTTGCTCAAGATTGTTTTGGCTATTGGGGGATCTCTTTCATTTCTATATGAATTTTAAGATTGGTTTTTCTATTGCTGTGAAGAATGTCATTAGTATTTTGATAGATGTTACATTGAATCTGTAGATGACTCTGGGTAATGAGGACATTTCGCCAGTAATAATTCTTCTAATCCATAAACATGGGCTATTTTTCCATTTACTTGAGCCCTCATTCATTTCTTTTATCAACATTTTATATTTTTTATTAGTTGTGTATCTTGATTTTGGTGTGTTCACACATCTACAAATGTGATACACATACAAAATGCTGATTTTGACATTATGGTCTGTTTATGTGAGCTGTAACTAAGCAAGTTGAAAGAGGATACACAAACCCTTTTGTGCTATATCTGTGACTTCCTACGGTTCTATATATCAAATTTTAAAAGTTGTATACTAAAAATTGGCAAATAAAAAATGTTTGCAAATAAAAATCACACATGATATAAGAATAAACCTGTAATTAACTTTATAATTTTCTTCAATACACATGTATGTGTATACATATCTCTGTTTTAAGAGAAATTCAAATTGTACTGTTTTTTAACATATTTTCTTACTTGAAAATATACTGCAGATATTTTTCCTTCTCATTAATCATTTCCTGAATCAAAATTTTGTAAAAGCTGAGGTTTCCTTTTACTTGTATTTGTCCTTAATTATACTGTTACTCATCTGTATTGACACCAATAGTGACCTCTTTAAATACAGATGTTATGGAAGCATGTATACATGAATTTCATATAAAAGAGCTGTACAAAATTTCTGAAAGTGGAACTATAAGATTGAAGGCATAAATAACTTAAAGTTGTTAATAAACACTTAAAGTTAATTCCCTATGAAAATATTCTATCAATTGACATGACTTTTAGCAGTGTGTGAAATAATGCTATGTATCAATTCCAGTGGCTAAGAACTGATATATAGCATTATTGACTTATTTGTTTGTAATAATGCTGACATTTCCTTTCACGTACTGACTAATCATTTGCAAAATTTACTCATATATCCTCCTAATGCTTTTTTTCCAATTTGTTCAATGATTTGTTACATATTGTCTTTTATGTTTTCTACACGTTAATGTGCTCTATTTGCGTTTTATCATATATTATAAATATTGTTTTTCAATTTAATATTTGCCTGCTATTTGACTTGCCATTTGCCTATTATTTGATATGCAGATGTCTCAAATTACCTAATGAAATGCACAAAATTTTCTAGATGACTTCCTTTCCTTTTAGATATAAAATATTTTCTCCATGCTCAGATTTCTTTATAGAGAAAATATTCCATAAGTCTCTCACGATATTGTACATCCTGCCAATAAGTCACTAACTGTTTTTTCCTCTAGACTCTATTAATGTCTTAGTCTATTCAGGCTGTTATAATAATATACCACAAACTGTGTAGCTTATAAACACAATTGATTTCTCACAATTCTGGAGACTGGGAAGTTCAAGATCAAGGTTCTGCATTATTCAGTGTCTGGTAAAGGCCTGCTTTCTCTTTTACAGATGGTGCCTTCTTACAGTGTCCATACGTATTAGTGTTGGGGAGAGTGGGCAGGAAAGCTCTCTTTAGCCTCTTATACAAGGGCATTAATTTCACTGATTGTGCCTCTGCCCTGATGACTTAATCAACACCCATAGGCCCTGTTTTCTAATACCACCACGTTTGAGGTTAGGACTTCAACTTTCAACTTTTGAAAGACACAAACATTCAGAAAATAGCAGTTAACAAGGATGTTTTTATAGCTAAGTACCTTCCCTGAAAGACAGACCTAGTGTCTCCGTTCATAAAATATAGCATGCTTGCTTACAGCCTTGGAAAAAAAAGATAATGTCTTCTATGAATCAAAGGGCAGGAATGCTTACTGTTCAGAGTAATAAAGATAATATCCTCTGAAGCCCTGTTTAAGCATAATTACTTTGTTATAAAGCTCTGGGTTTCCCTACCGTAATATACCCAGTCTGTGTGTCACCTGGCTCTCTTTTTATTGCCCTACCAGAATTGAGGGTCAGGGAACAAGCACAAACCTAATAAACCTCTAGCTATTGCAATTGCTGTGACTAATGAAGGAACCTTAATCACTTACTTAGGAGTTTCATGTCTGCTACCAATATCCTGAAATTGGTAGCTTGCAACATGGCAGTTTGTGAGTTGGGAAATCTCAGAGCCTTCAAAATTCTTAACAATCATATATGATACTTGTAATATTCCTCTATTTCATTTAAGTTTTTAATAATTTCTATTTAACATTTAAAGCAATTTAGGCCTTTCTGGGTTGCATATCAGAGGCAGCAAAATAAAAGCAAAGTAGAGCTAGACTAATTATGCACCAGGAAAGACCATGTTTCTTTTTTAAAATTAAAAAAGATGACTAACCTATATATTGCACATACTGAATCTATTCCAATACTTTAGAACCTTTGTAGATTGTCTTTTATTTCATTTTAAACTCTTAAGCTTAATATTTAAAATTAATGTTATAAATCATTTTATGAGCTTCATAGAAGAAAACAGATAACAACTGTGACATTGGTTTTGAAGGCATTTTTAAGTAGGGTATAACATCAACAAACATTATGGGAAATTTTGATAATTGGACTATGTTTAAATTAAGACTTTATATTCTTCAAAATTCACCTGAAGAATAGGTATAGGTAAGTCAATGACAAAAAGAAAACAGGCAAAATCCATTTAATGGACAAAGAACTTCCATTTAAAAATATGCACACATATGTATATATGTGCATACATGCATATATGTGCACATATACACATATTTCACATATTAGTTAGAATTGATTATAATTACCCATGGATTCCATACTTGCAAATTTGCATACTTCTTAAAATGTGTTTCTAACCCCTAAATCAATAATCAATGCATTTTGTAGCCTTTTGTGAGTATGCACAGCAGGGTGAAACATTAAAAAAATTGAGTAACCCCAGCTGAGGTCAAACAGGGTGACCCTTTCTCTGCATGCTTGTTTCAGCTTTTATATGTAAACAGGCATCTTTTTAATAATCTATTTAGTTCTATGTGTCTCTCATTTTTGTGCTTTTTGTTGGAGTTTGGTCTTTAAAATATTCTCCAAATGTACTGCGGAAGTGCTGTCTATTGTGTCTAAGTGCAAGAGGGCTGTGATTTGCCTTATGGAGAAAATGTACATGTGAAATAAGCTTCATTCAGTCATGAATTACAATGCCATTGGCCATGAGCTCAATGTAAATGAATCAACAATATATGAATATTAAGTAGGGCGTTCTTATATAGAATCACATATAAAATAAGTTGTATATTGATCGGTTGACAAATATGTTGTGACCAGACGCTTGCAGGAACTTATACTTGTATTTCACCCAGGAGCATCTGTATAACATTCACTAATTCAGTGTTTGTGATGACTTTATAAAACATAACCACCATGAATAATGATATTTGGCTGTGTGTGTGTGTATTTGTATTCTGTAAGTCAATTATAAAATCTTAACCCAATTTTTAAGCGAGTAAAAGATATGAACACAACAAGTACTTCCTAAGTGAGAAAATACAATAGCTCATTGACAGATCTTTTTAGGAAGCTAGATTTAAGATTGCCTCCTGGCTTCATCCTACCCTTCAGTCAAGCCAGTGCCTTCTATCAGCAGACCCTAATGGAAAGGCAGTTGATAAGGAAGTTTTCAGGCTTCCTTCCCTGATAACAGATTGGTAGCTCTAAGGACCTGAGAAACAGGCATGCTATCCTGCACACATATTAAATGAAAAACACTAGCCTGGGGGTGAGCTTCCCCTCAATAAATTACAGTTGCTAGACTGTGTAATTCCCAAGCTTCTTTTATTATCTCAAAAATACATGAGTGATCTCAAATACTAGGAATAACTAGATATTTCCACAATCTTTGTGTCAGGACTAAGTTAGATTAATTGCTTTAGCAAAAAATCAAGGTTTTTGCCTCTGAAGACTGTTTTGCCATATTCAACAGGTGACTGGAGAACTATTGATCCCATTTTGCTGAAGAATAAATTATATAGTGTGGAAATTGCCCATTTCTAGTTTTGTAAATACTTGTATTCATTCATTTATATTTGCTTGGGGTAATTTAAAAATCTATTACTTTGTCATGATTTCAAATGTATTAGGAAACTGTTGTAAATTTATAATTAATTATATGCATTGCCTACATTTCCTTCCTTTTACCTAGTTAGCATATTTATATCTTTCCTTTTTTATAATAGCTTAAGGTTCTAATTTATTTTTACAGTCTAAGCATTTAGCAGCTTCAGGTACATTTTTAACTGTTCTTATTTTGCCTATTTTTCACTTTATGCCCTCCTTTTCATTAATTGTACGTTTATATTTCTATATCTTGAATTATTTTAAATAGATTTTCATATATTTCATAACCATAACAGTTAATCCTGTAACTTTTCCTAAGGATAACATTTTGCCTTCTTTAAAATTTAATGCCAGGTATTCTAATTAAGAATATTTACGGGTACTCTAAAACTAATAATTTTTTTTTTAAAGAGAGAAAAGAAGAGAAAGAAAGAAACAGCAAAAGAAAGAAAAAAAAGAATGAAAGAGAGAAAGAAAGAGGAAGAGAAAGAGGGAGAGAGAACGGGATTCTTGTTTTATTGCCCAGACTAGAATGCAGTCTAAAAATGGGTATTAAAAACCTCTTTTATGCCAATAATTGTGCTTAACAATGGAGACAGGAAGGAATAGGGGATGAAAATAACAAATCAGCAGCCAACCAATATTTTATTTAAACCTGTGAAATGCTATGCAATTGCTGAGGAGTGATTTACTTCCAATTATGTGGTCACTTTTAAAATAGGTATAATGTGATACTGAGAAAAATGTATGTTTTGTGGATTTGGGGAGGGGAGT
>CAUYQU010099421.1:0-13372 GCA_963574635.1 Cheracebus regulus
AGTTAACAGAATGGACTGAACTAACAGAAAACTGAAGTAATCTTTTTAACCTTTTTGCCTAAAACATTGCTGATTCTTGGCCAGGCACAGTGGCTAATGCCTATGATCCCAGAACTTTGAGAGGCCAAGGCAGGTGGATCACTTGAGGTCAGGAGTTTGAGACCAGCCTGGCCAATATGGTGAAACCCTGTCTACTAAAAATACAAAAATTAGCCAGGTGTAGTGGCAGGCACCTGTACTCCCACCTATTCAGGAGACTGAGGCAGGAAAATTGCTTGAACCTGGGAGGCAGAGGTTGCAGTGAGCTGAGCTGAGATCATGCCATTGCACTCCAGCCTGGGTGACAGAGTGACACTCTGTCTCAAAAAAAAAAAAAAAAGGAAAAGTTGCTGGTTCTTGTTTTGTTTTTCAGAGTCAAGGAAACTTAAGCTATTTACAGCCTTTAATAATTAAGTAAGGTATACTCTTGTAAACAAAATTTGGAGCATGTTTGTTTCTCTCTGCCTTGCTTCTCCAGAATTTGGAAACTATTTGTGAGTACTCCTAACTTACCACAATATAGTTATTGGCATTAGTCCAATAAGAATCCATTTCATCTTGCAACAGGACACAATTGGAGAAATTAGTTGTTTTACTGGCTTTGACTGGAAGGGTTTGCTTCCCTTTAAGGAATCAAACTTGACTTACAGAGCCAATAAAGGCCCCTTGGGAAAACTGGCCTCATACCTTGTCTGCACAGCCCCCAAACTGGGTTCCTAACCTGTGGTGTAGAGAATGTCACTTTCTAATAGGCCTACAAACCCTATATTCTTGGGACTTTAAGAAGAGAGGAATTCACCCAATTCATAGGTATTTGAGGATACAAACCCATGGCTTGGCGTGGCTTTAAAAAGTCCTATCTGAGATTTCTTATGGAACAGAGTTCTATCAAAGTCAATTTTATTTTATTTTATTTTATTTATTTATTATTATGTGAGATGGAGTCTCACTCTGTTGCCCAGGCTGGAGTGCAGTGGCTCGATCTCAGCTCACTGCAACCTCTGCCTCCTGGGTTCAAGTGGTTTTCCTGCCTCAGCCTCCCGAGTAGCTGGTACTACAGGTGTGTGCCACCACACCTGGCTAACTTTTTGTATTTTTAGTAGAGACGGGGTTTCATCATGGTAGCCAGAATGGTCTTGATCTCCTGACCTCGTGATCTGTCCACCTCAGCCTCCCAAAGTGCTGGGATTACAGGCATGAGCCACCTCACCCAGCCGATTCAAAGCCAATTTTAAAAGCCTATATAAAAATGATTATTCTTGCTGCACTTTATCCAAATAATCAGGTCATGTATAAAACTAAAGTTTATTTTGCAAACAGCTCAGTCCTATCATGATTTGTTTTTAACACAAATAAGGACTAGAGAGAGACAAATTGTATTTCAAAACTTATCATACACTTGTCATTAAATGCTAATCTCCTTAGTTGTTTTTAAGTTCTTGCATACATTTTAGACTAACCCTGCTTATTCCTGTAAACCAACTAGCAATCTCTGGCTGCAGCTCAGAAAAAGACAAAAATAAATGGGCAAGGTAAAAATCTGGATCAATATTCTAGTTCTGGGCAATTATCCTGCAAATCCTGCCATGTGATGGGAGTAAACAGGATACCCATAACCCAGAGGTTTCTTTGTTTGGGAAAATAGAACCAAAGAAGTTAACCAAAGCCAAACCCCATGCATCCAAATCTTAGCAGTTATAACTATACCTACCAGTTATCAGGGCATGTTGGCAGCCTTGGGATTTTTGAGCTGTCCTTACTTCTACCCCTTTGCTTTGTTTTAATACATGTCCTCTAATAACCCAGGTTGTTTCTTCTCCCCTAAAGGCTATCAAGCTCCAAATAGTGATGCAAATGAAAACACACCTGGAAGTACCTTTCTTCCAAGGACTCTTAGACCTACCCCAGGAAGACCCCTATCTGTTGTTCCCCACACAACACCCCTTTCCAGTAGAAAATAGCCAGAAGGATCATCGCCCCACCTCCCTGAATGCAGTTAGGGTCTTTACTCCTGAGGAGGGAGAATGAGAGAGGAGAAAGGAAGAAACTGATCAGGTGGGCAGTTAGGGTGGCTCCTCGGTTGAATTCTTTCAAACAAACTAACAGCCTGAAAAATCAAGCTGCAGGCACAGATAAGGGAACTTGCATGGGGACTTGCCTAAGACATGCCCACAGATGCACAGATAAAGAAAGCCTGCGCAGGTAACTTGCTTAGACATGTCTGCAGTGAAAAATTCCATCCCCTGACACATGAGCAGTAAGGGAAACAAAGCAATATGGAGTAACTCAAGCTAAGGGCTTGCAAGCACGTTAGGAAGATGGGGTGGAGCTACTAGAAATGTGCACCTTATGCAAATGAGATGCCCAGCCCTGATCAGTTTTCTGTAAAAGCCTTTGCATTCAACTGTAAAAACAGCAACCCTCTTTCGGGCCCCCTCTCCGCAGTGGAGAGCTTTCTTCTTTTGCTTATTGAACTTTCGCTTCAAACTCACCCTTGGTGTACACACACCTTAATTTTCATGGTCATGAGACAAAGCACTCCAGATGATACCTCAAGCAATGAGACATTACTACATTGTGGTGCATTGGCAGGCTATAAAAGTGGCTTGAGGAAAAACAATACTGTATAAATGTCATGCTGATTCAGTGCATATGTAGGCTTCTGGAGAAACTTTTCCCAGTCTTTTAAAGTATTGTCACCTAGCTGGCACTGTAACTGAGTCTACAAAAGACCATTCTACCTTTCTATCAAGCCACATGCTTCAGGATGATGGGGAACATGGTAAGACCAGTGAATTCCATGAACATGGGCTCATTGCTGCACTTTTCTGGCTGTGAAGTGTGTTCCTTCCTCAGAAATAGGCAGGATATGGTGGATCATGCCTGTAATTACAACATTTTAGGAGGCTGAGGCAGGATTGATTGTTTGGAGCCAAGAGTTCAAGGCTATAGTAAGCCATGATTGTGCCATTGCACTCCAGCTTGGGCAACACAGTAAGACCCTGTCTCAAAAAAAGAAGAAGCAATGCTATGTGGAATATTATGATTCATGATGGGTAAGGCATTCCATAAGTCCAAATCCATATCCAGAGTGTCTGTTCCAGTAAGGACAGAATGCTGCCACTTCCATGGTGGGAGAGGACCAGTGCAATCAGCTGCCGCCAGGTAGCTATCTGACCACCCTGGGGAATGGTGATTGCAGGGGCTCAGTGTTGGCCTCTGCTGCTGGCAGATTGGACACTCAGAGGTGGCAGTAGCCAGGTCAGCCCCAGTGAGTGATACTCCATGCTGCTGAGCACATCATAACTTCCATCACTGTCACCATTACCGCTTTGATCATGAGTCCACTGGGCGATGACGGGGATGGTGGGGGAAAGAGGTTGACTGATATACCTCCAGGATGAATGGGCCATCCTATCCACTTGAATATTAAAACCCTCCTTCCTGAGGTCACCCTTTGGTGAGCATTCACATGGGGCACAAATATCTTCACACCTTTGCCCGCTCAGAGAGGTCCATCCGCATAACTCTTCCTCAAATTTGTCACTGATGTTTTTGTTTGTTTGTTTTTGTTTTTTCAGATGGAGTCTTGCTCTCTCTTGCCCAGGCTGGTGTGCAGTGGCATAATCTTGGCTCACTGCAGCCTCTACCTCCTAGCTTCAAGCAATTCTCCTGTTTCACCCTCCCAAGTAGTTAGGACTACAGGCACACACAACCATGCCCGGCTAATTTTTGTATTTTTAGTAGAGACAGAGTTTCACTATATTGGTCAGGCTGGTCTCGAACTCTTGACCTCAGGTGATCCACCCACCTCGGCCTCCCAAAGTTCTGGGAATACAGGCATGAGCCACCGAACCCGGCCTGTCACTGATGTTTCAACCATGTTTCTTCCAAGTTCCTGACCATCTGCTAAACCATTGGCTCCAGCTCATGGATTGGTTTACAGTTACACATCTGACCATTTCTCCTTTCAAGCAAAGTGCACAACCACATGCACTTACCAGATTCCTGTACACTGAGAGAATTCCCTTCACCACTGTCCTTCAGGGAGTCCCAGAGAGGGGCTGTGGTGCTACAGCATCCACTTGTGATTATTGCCCCCATATTGGGCCAAACCATCTGTAAACCTGGTCCTACTCTTCTCTTCCTCTGTCAGCTGACCATAGGAAAGTCTCCATGAGCCATAGGTGCAGGCTGAGAGAGACAAGGAAGGGTAGCAGGAGTGGGGACCGTGGGCATTTGGGCCACTTCCTCATGCAACTTACTTGTGCCTTTAGGACCTGCTTGAGCCCCATCATGTATCTATCACTTCCATCTAATGATGGAGTGCCGCTGTGTATGCCCAACTTTACAGCTTAGTGGCTCAGATAATGCCCACTGAGTCACATGATAACTTGGTGGCCCAAGTCAGGTCACACGATAACTTGGTAGCCCATGGTCAAGCATCCAGTTTCTACAAAGTCCAGCCACAGGCCAAGAGCTATCTCTCAAAAGGAGAGTAGTTATCTACAGATGATGGCAAGGCCTTGCTCCAAAATCCTAAGGGCCTGTGCCATGATTCACCTATAGAGGTTGCCCAAAGGCCCCAAACAGCATCCCTCTTGCCACTGACACCCCAAGAATCACTGGATCTGTTGAATCATATGGCCGAAGTGGTACAGCTGCTTGCACAGAGAAGTGTCACTTTCCCCTTATCTCTTTTCCCCTCCCAGCCCTTCTTCCCCACGGTCCTCACATACCCACCTGTTGCAGAGTCTTCTCCTGTTCTGGGTCCCATTCAAAACTAGCAGCTTTTTAAGTCATTCAATAGATAGGCCAGAGTAACACACCCAAGTGGGAAATGTGTTGCCTCCAAAATCTGGTACCAGGTCAACTATGTAGATATACTATAATGTACAATATACATATGTATTAGTCTGTTCTTGCAATGCTATAAAGAAATACCTGAATCTGGATAACTAGCTTACTTTGATTTTGCAGGCTCATATGTGCAAGCAACTTGCCTTGTCTCAGATGAGACTTTAGACTGTGGACTTTTGAGTTAATGCTAAAATGAGTTAAGACTTTGGGGAATGTTGGGAAGGTATGAATGGTTTTGAAATGTGAGGACATGAGATTTGGAGGGGCCGGGGCAGAATGATATGGTTTGGCTCTGTGTCCCCACCCAAATCTCAACTTGAATTGTACTCCCATAATTCCCAAATGTTATGGGAGGGATCCGGTGGGAGATCATGTGAATCATGGGGCAGTTTCCCACATACTGTTCTCATGGTAGTGAATAAGTCTCACAAAATCTGATGGTTTTATCAGGGGTTTCCGCTTTTGCACTTTCCTCATTCTCTCTTGCTGCACCTTGTAAAGAAGTGCCTTTCACCTCCCGTGATGATTATGAGAACTTCCCCAGCCATGTGGAACTGTAAGTCCAGTTAGACCTCCTTCTTTTGTAAATTGCCCAGTCTCCAATATGTCTCATCTGCAGCATGAAAATGGACTAATACAAGTGGGGACACAGATCCAAACCATATCAGTATACATATGCATACATGTGCATATAAAAAAAAAGAGAGAAATGTGTGTGTGTGCATTAGTCAGAGTTCTCAACAGAAAAAGAACCAGTAGGATGTGTCTATAGAGGGAAAGATATTTATTTTAAGAAATTGGCTCACACGATTATGGAGACTGGCAAGTCTAAAATCTGATAGTAGACTGGCAGGCTAAGACCCAGGACCTGATGCTGCAATTCACGTCCAAAGGCATCTGCTGCAGAATTTCCTCCTGCTCGTGGGCCATTTTGCTGTGTTCAGACTTCCAACTGAATGGACGAGGCCCACTCGCATGATGGAGGCCAATCTGCTTTACTCAAATCCACTAATTTAATTTTTTTTTTTTTGAGACAGTCTCACTTGTCACCCAGGCTATGTGCAATGGTGTGATCTCAGCTCACTGCAACCCCCACATCTTGGGTTCAAGTGAATCTCCTGCCTCAGCCTCCCAAGTAGCTGGGATTACAGATGTGTGCCACCACGCTCACCTAATTTTTGTATTTTTAGTAGAGACAGGGATTCGCCATGTTGACCAGGCTGGTCTTGAACCCCTGACCTCAGGTCACCTGCCCTCCTCAACCTCCTAAAGTGCTGGGATTACAGGCGTGAGCCACCGTGCAGAGCCAAATTTAAATGTTAACCTCATCCAAAAACACCCTCACAGAAACATCCAGAATAGTGTATGACCACACGTCTCTGGACCCGTCAAGTTAACACATGAAGGTAACTATAACAATAGGCACGTGAGTACACATAAACATAGTCCCTAGCTCTGTCTGTGGAGAGGGACTAGAATCCATGACACCCCAACAGCAATGAGGACATTCCACACCCAGATTTTAGTTTCAAATACTATTCCCTAATAAAAGAAATAAGAACTCCATGGAATTTCTCCTCCATTTTCTTGAAGAAATGGCTGATTCCAGGATTGGAGTGGAGAAAATATAGATGAAACTAGAAGATGTTACAGCATCAGACAGTAAGGAACAACTTGGCCACAAGCAGTGGCTCACGCCTGTAATCCCAGCACTTCAGGAGGCCGATGTGGGCAGATCACTTGAGGTCAGGAGTCTGAGACCAGCCTGGCCAACATGGTGAAACCTCATCTCTACTAAAAATAGAAAAAAAATGAACCAGGCATGATGGCGCATGCCTGTAATCCCAGGTGGCTCGGGAGGCTGAGACAGAAGAATTGCTTGAACCTGGGAGGCAGAGGTTGCAGCAAGCTGAGACTGCACCACTGCACTGCAGCCTGGGTGACAGAGCAAACCTCTGTCTCAAAAAAAAACAGTAAGAAGTAACTCGAAATCTGAGACAATTTGAGTAACCATAATAGTGATTGATCATGGCTCATAGGATAAACTAAATATTCATAAATTTATATTGATTAAAATCATTGACTAAATAAATACATGAGGGAGAAAAGACGGCTTTTTCTTTTCTTTTCTTTTTTTTTTGAGATGGAGTCTGGCTCTGTCGCCCAGGCTAGAGTGCAGTGGCGCAAGCTCAGCTCACTGCAACCTCCACCTCCCGGGTTCAAGAGATTCTCTTGCCTCAGCCTCCCAAGTAGCTGGGATTACAGGCACCCGCCACCACGCCCAGCTAACTTTTGTATTTTTAGTAGAGATGGGGTTTCACTGTGTTGGCCAGGCTGGTCTTGATCTCCTGACCTCGTGATCTGCCCTCCTCTAACTCCCACAGTGCTGGATTACAAGCATAAGCCACTGCGCCTGGCCAAAGATGACTTTTTCTTAGTGCAGAATTCCAATTAGCAAATATAGAAAGAATAATGGAAATAGAAAATAACCATTAGGTGCACACCATAGTATTAATTGAGGCAGGCGAGAATCTTTGATAGCTGCTAAAATAAGTGGGCCAAAGTCTGATGAGAAACAGGATATTTGTAGAATCTCAAAGTGTCTCCCTATAGGATACTTATTAATGACAAAGGATAGGTAGCAATTTTCCAAGGAAAAAAACCTGGCAGATATCTAAGAGCAAAGGTACTGTCACCAGTAATAAGGCATATGGCCCATGAACCCCCTGATATAATGCACAAAGACGGACACAGTATCGCTGCTGTGGGATTCTTGCCCCCAATACACAATTCAATTGAATTATGAGACGATATCAGATAAACACACATTGAGGCACCGTTTACAAAATAAGCAGCTGAAATTCTTGAAAGGTGTAGAGACCATGGAAGACAAAGCCTGAGGAATTGTCCCAGACTGGAGGGAACTAAGGCAAACTTGACAACTGCAAATAACGGGAATCAATTGTATAAGTGTGTATGTGTGTGCATATGTGAGTGTAGCGCCAGTATATATCTAGTATATATCCAAACAATGCAAATAATGAGACTCAACTACATGTGTATGTGTGGATGTGCATGTGTGTGTTTGTATATTCATATACATCTAGTATATATTCAAGAGTTTATACCAACAACTCCAATTCCAATCAATTCATCACCACAGGATTTATTCCAGCCTTCCTCTTTTATTTCTTTTTCTTCCTTTCTTTCTTTCTTTTCTTTTTCTTTTTTTTTTTTTTGAGAGAGGGAGTCTTGATCTGTCTGTTACACAGTCTGGAGTGTAGCGGCAAAGTCAGAGCTCACTGAAACCTCCACCTCCCAGGCTCAAGCAGTTCTTCTGCCTCAGCCTCCCGAGTAGCTGAGATTACAGGCCCTCACCACTATGCCTGGCTAATTTTTGTGTTTTTAGTAGAGACAGGGTTTTACCATGTTGGCCAAGCTGGTCTCAAACTCCTGGCCTCATGCAATCTTCCTGCCTCGGCCTCCCAAAGTGCTGGAGTTACAGGCATGAGCCACCACCACACCCAGCTGCTTTGCTTATTTACCTTTCTTTTTCTTTTTTTCCTTTTTGAGAGAGAGTCTAGCTCTGTTGCCCAGGCTGGAGTGCAGTGGCACGATCTCGGCTCACTGAAACTCTGCCTCCTGGGTTCAAGCGATTCTTCTGCCTCAGCCTCCCGAGTAGCTGGAATTACAGACACCCGCCACCACACCCAGATAATTTTTGTATTTTTAGTAGAGACTGGGTTTCACTATGTTGTCCCCTCTGTTCTCAAACTCCTGACCTCGTGATTCACCCGCCTCAGCCTCCCAAAGTGCTGGGATTGCAAGTGTGAGCCACCGCACCTGGCCCTGCTTTATTTCTAACTTTTTTCTCCAACAACAAGAAACCTGGCTTTCATTATCTACAATATATTTGCTTAATTGCTCAATCCTAAGATACAGATAAAATAAATTCAGAATTTCTAACCCACATCCCTGTGAAAGTCGAGTCTAACAAAAATACAATATTGTATACGCTTTTTTATTTTTATTTTTTTGAGATGGAGTTTTGCTCTGTTGCCCAGGCTAAAGTGCAGTGGCACAATCTTGGCTCACTGCAACCTCTGCCTCCCAGGTTCAAGCGATTCTCCTGCTCAGCCTCCCAAGTAGCTGGAATTACAGGTACCTGCCACCATGTCCAGCTAATTTTTGTATTTTTAGTAGGGATGGGGTTTTGCCATGTTGGCGAGGCTGGTCTTGAACTCCTGACCTCAGGTGATCCACCCACCCCGGCTTCTTAAAGTACTGAGATTACAGGGATGGGCCACTGCACCTGACCGACATGTGTATTTTCTTATGTCCCTTTAAAAAATACACTTGTTGGCTGGGCATGCTGGCTCATGCCTGTAATCCTAGCGCTTTGGGAGGTCGAGGTGGGTGGATCACCTGAGGTCAGGAGTTCAAGACCAGCCTGGCCATCATAGTAAAATGCCATCTTTGTAATAAAAAAATAAATAAATAAAATAAAATAAAAAATACACTTGTTTGGAAACATTTTACAAAGTTTCTGTAAGGTAAATTCCAAGCTTGAGAGTTTTGGTGTGTGTTATGCATGTTCCTTAGATTATGCAGACTGCTTCCACATAGTAGAGTAGATGCTTAGTAAATAGTTGCAAAATAAATGAATGAATTCTTGGTTTGAGACTAATTCACTCTGTGATTTGGGGAAAATCTGTCTCTCTAGACTTTGGTTGTCTCTCCCTCCCTCCCTCCCTCCCATCCTTCCTTCCTTCCTGAGGAAGTTTTGCTCTGTTGCCTAGGCTGGAGTGCAATGGTGCGATCTCAGCTCACCACAAACTGCACCTCCCGGGTTCAAGCGATTCTCCTGCTTTGGCCTTCTGAGTAGCTAGGATTACAGACATGTGCCACCATGCCCTGCTAGGTTGTCCCAACTTCATAGCAAGAGAAGTTTCTTCCAACTCTGACATCATAGGATTTACCAAGGCAGTGAAATGTACGCTTGGCCTTTTTCCTCCTCATCCCTTGTGATTCCTCAGTTCCTGTTATCTACCCTCTCCATTCCAGCTCCATAAACAACCTTGTAACAAAAGCAAGACTGCACTGGTAGGCTATCCTTGACTCTGAAAAAAAAAAGAAAAAAAGAAAAAAAAAATAACAAGACACAAGAACGATTATGGCTATTGCTATTATTTAAAAAAAAAAAAAAAAATCAGTCTCCTTAGAGGCTGTCAAAAATTGCCAGTGCCGACTGTATTGAAAGTCGTCAAGGCGGGGTATTGGGAAAAGTTTTCAATTAGCGATAATCGTGCCTCAGATAAACCTCATTGGCTACGATACTGCCACTGCGCAAAGCTGGCTATTACTATTATTGAACCATTGTCTTGTGCATACCTCCTTTAATCCTTACAAAAACCACCCAGGTATGCACAAGGCAATGGTCCGAGACCAGCCTGGCCAACATGGCAAAACCCTCTCCAATAAAAGTACAAAAATTAGCTGGGGGTTGTGGCAGGCACCTGTAGTCCCAGTTACTCAGGAAGCTGAGGCTCGAGAATTCCTCAAACCCGGGAGGTGGAGGTTGCAGTGAGTTGAGATCATGCCACTTCACTCCCCTTGGGCAACAGAGCAAGACTCCATCTCAAACACACACACACACACACACACACACACACACACACACACACACACGTAGGAAATAGGAATTTTTGTTATTCCTCTTTTACAGATAAGAAATTTGAGGTCAGGGAAGTTCAGTAACCTGCCCAAGGCTATATAGTTCTAAATCACGGTGGCAAAACTTGAACTCATGTCTGCCTGACATCTGAGTCACTTGGTTATGCACTTTACAGAACATCTGTCTTGCCCTGGTGGTCCATCCCTGCACCCTGGTTCTTTTTTATTTAATTAATTTTATTTATTTATTTTTTGAGACAACGTCTTACTCTGTCACCCAGGCTGGAGTGCAGTGGCGCAATCCTGGCTCACTGCGAGCTCCCTCTCCCAGGTTCAAGTGATTCTCCTGCCTCAGCCTCCTGAGTAACTGGGACTACAGGCACATGCCACCACGCACAGTTAATTTTTGTATTTTTAGTAGAGACGGGTTTTCATCATGTTGGCCAGGATGCTCTCGATCTCTTCACCTCATAATCTGCCCACCTCGGCCTCCCAAAGTGCTGGGATTATAGGTGTGAGCCACCACACCTGGCCATACAAGCCTGCTTCTTAATGAGTTGTTGACCGAATCTCCTATGCTCAGCATTTCCCATGCTGGGTAGATATAAATAGCCACTCTGCTCTAAGAAGCCAAAGTCTCGGTCCCTCAGGACTTCTCAGCACTTCAGCATGCACTGTGACTCTCTTCAGAGGGTGTGCAGGATGCAGATTGCCAGAATTTACGTAAGCATGAAACCGTTTTTTTCTTGTGACATTTGCTCTCATCCCAAGTATTATTTCCTCAGGCCATACCTTCACTAATGTCACCCTTGTGAGATCCAAGAGGGTCTTTGGGGGTTGAGGGTAATGGCATTTCCTTCACAGACTTGCAGCCTGGAAAGCAACCACAGGCGAAAGCGGTGAGTCTAGCAGGGGTGTTTTCAGGCCCTGGAAGAGCTGGCAGGAGAGCAGATAAGGGCTTCAGGGCCCGCCTGGCCCACTGCATGTCAAACTGCGTCAGCAGCTGCTTCCTCTGCATCCTGAGGCCAGCTCTAGTGGCACATAATGCTCCTTCCCCACTTTTCATGGTGGGGAAGTTTGGTCTCAGCTGCATTTCCTCTGGCTCAAGAGGCTAAATGTGGTTTCACTGTTGTCTGCCATTGGAAAATTTTGCCTTCAAGGCTTTGTGGGGCTGGGAGCCGGCATGGTAGCTCACTCCTGTAATCCCAGCATTTTGGGAGGCTGAGGCAGGCGGATCACTTGAAGCCAGGAGTGTGAGACCAGTTTGGCCAACATGGTGAAGCATGGTGAAACCCTGCCTCTACCTAAAAATACAACAATTAGCCAGGCATGGTGGCGGATGCCTGTAATCCCAGCTACTCAGGAGGCTGAGGCAGGAGAATCACTTGAACCCAGCAGGCGGAGGTTGCAGCAGATCGCGCCATTGCACTCCCGCCTGGGCAGCAGAGAGAGACTCCGTCTCAAACACAAAGAATTACCCCAAGTGAGGGAGAAATGTCATGATGTCATGAAGTCATGATCAGATATTTTTCAGGAACTTCCAGACTGATTACTCCTACAACAGTAGAGGCTAAAGTAAACAAAAATAAGCAAACAAAAAAGTTTTAAAAAAATAAACAAAAAAGTTAAAATGTAAAAAAAAAAAAATTTTAATGTAACAGCTTTCTTTGCTGCTAGACTTTTTTTTTTTTTTTTTTTTTTGAGACAGTCTCACTCTGTCACCCAGGCTGGAATGCAGTGGCACGATCTCAGTTCACTGCAACCTCTGTCTCCCATGTTCAAGTGATTCTCACGCCTCAGCTTCCTGAGTAGCTGGAATTACAGGCGCGCATCACCATGCCTGGCTAATTTTTGTATTTTAGAAGAGATGGAATTTCACCATGTTGGTCAGGCTGGTCTGGAAGCCCTGATCTCAAGTGATCCACCCGCTTCAGCCTCTCAAAGTGCTGGGATTCAGGAGTGAGCACCGCACCTGGCCTGCTGCCAAACTTCTCAGAGCCTTTAATATACTGAGGACTCCATTCATTGAAGAGAAAGATGGGCTGTGGCATTTCTTAAACTTATGTTGAGGGAAGAGTCCCCTCTTTCCTGTCTCTTGTCTCAAAGGAGGAGGAAGCAAAAGTTGAGACATAGCAGGCGTGAGGTCGGTGGCAAGGTCCGCTGGCACTGCTGACCAGGCCTGGAGGTGAAAGATTAAACCTCCCACCCTTGGTTGCACTCCTAGCTATAGATCCCAGGTGGAGTATGGAGAAACGCCCTCTGGAAAGCATTGTTCTCACTCAATCTTGCTCAAACCCCACTTGGTTATGCCTACTTTATCAATCACAACCCTCTCACATATACTTTCTAGAATTGTAAGCCTTTAAAAGGGCTAGGATTTTCTTTGACCAGGAGCTTGGTTCTTGAGATGCAAGTCTGCCAATGCTCCCAGCCAAACAAAGCCACTACCTTCTTTCAATCTGGTATCTGGGAGGTTTCGTCTGTGGCTTGTTCTGGTGCAATGTGATTATAGAACCTCCTTTTCTATTTTTTGGAAACTAATGTTTTGGGACATATGCTTAAGGAAACTGGTATAAAAGAGTGTGTTTTCCCAAAAGGTCAAATTTCCCCCAAGGACATATGGAAAACATCATTACCCCATCTTCTCCCAATTAACTTGAATCATTGTTCTACCTCTATGACTGTTAGGGCCTGAGGCAGCCCAGCCGAGCCCCCCCCGGGGGGGCGGCGCGCGCGGGCCGGCGGGGGGGCCGGGGGGGGGGGGGGGGGGCGACGCGGTGGGCGGGGGCGGGGGGGGTGG
>CAUYQU010099422.1:0-11121 GCA_963574635.1 Cheracebus regulus
AAGCTGTGATTTTTGTCTCTGATAAAACAGACTTTAAAACAACAAAGAACACAAGAAACAAAGAGGGATATTACATGGTGGTGAAAGGATCAATGCAACAGGAAGAGCTAACGATCCTAAATATATATGCACCCATTACAGGAGCACCCAGATACGTAGGGCAAGTTCTTAATGACTTACAAAGAGACTTAGACTCCCACACAATAATAGTGGGAGACTTTAACACTACACTGTCAATATTTCATAGATCAACGAGATAGAAAATCAACAAGGATATCCAGGACTTGAATTCAGACCTGGAACAACTAGATTTAACAAATATTTACAGAACTCTCCTCCCACAAATCCACAAAACATACATTTTTCTCAGTATCACATTATACCTATTTAAAAAGTGACCACATAATTGGAAGTAAATCACTCCCCAGTAATTGCATAGCATTTCACAGGTTTAAATAAAATATTGGTTGGCTGCTTATTTGTTATTTTCATCCCCTATTCCTTCCTGTCTCCATTGCTAAGCACAATTATTGGCATAAAAGAAGTTTTTAATATCCATTTTTAGACTGTATTCTAGCCTGGGCAATAAAACAAGAATCCCATTCTCTCTCCCTCTTTCTCTTCCTTTTTCTCTCTCTCTTTCATTCTTTTTTTTCTTTATTTTGCTGTTTCTTTCTTTCTCCTTTTCTCTCTTTTTCAAAAAAAAAAAAAAGAAGTTATTATTAGCGTAGTCTCTAAGGTCAAATAGAGATTTGGGGGTAATGGATTTCTACTGAAATTTAACTGACTCTAGAGATAAATTCCTTCCAACCAGTACTAAATTTTAGTGGATACCTGTGATGATAAATGTTTTGTGTTAAGTTGGCTTGGTCACTGTACTCAGATATTTGGTCAAACATTATTCTAGATGTTTCCATAAAAGCATATTTTAGATGAGATTAACATTTTAATTAGTAGACTTTGACAGAAGAGTAAAGCAGATTGTGTGGATAAGCCTCATCCAACCCAGTGAAGGCCATAAAATTAAAAAAGATGACTCCTCTTGACCCCTGACACTGACCCCTGAAGAAGTGGAAATTCAGGCAGTACATTCCCTTCGACTTAAACAGCAATTCCCTGGGTCTCCAATCGGCTGGCCTGCCCTGCAGATTTTGGTCTTGTCAGCCTTCACAACTGTGTCAGTCAATTACTTAAATCTCTCTCCCTTTACCTCACTCTCTCTTTACACATCCTGTTGGTTTTGTTTTTTTGGAGAATGCTGACTAAGAGGATAGCATACACTTTTCTTTTCACAAAACTTTTACTAGACTTCCTGAAACTGAGTGATTAATCTTTCTGTTTTTTTTGTATCCTACTGAGATTCAGGACAGAATTGCCCAATATACCATAAAAGAGAAGAAGGGTTAAAAGAAAGCTCAAGAAATGCAACTATTTGAATAGTCAGCTGCCAAATAATTGAGTCAGCTGCTAAATAATTTTAGTAGTAGGAAATTTCTAAACATGTTTAAAAATAAAATGGGACAGTAGAAGTTGAATAATGCCAAGTGAAGGGAAATATTTTTTGATTACAGGTTTTATGGGTTCAAAGATTTTAAAAAATATTGAAAATTACAAATGAGTAGAATTTTATTTGTTTGTTTGCTTGGTTGCTTAATTTTGTAGTTCTAGCATACATTCCTTTTGTTTTCATTTTTTATGCTGCTAACAACCTGCATCCATGTTTCTGAACCGGTTAAATGATAGTCTTCTCTTTGACTGTGCCGTCAATATGATTCCCTTCCCAGTCAGCCCTGTTCATATATCTGACTGCTCTTCTAGGTTGTGTTGTTCCCTGAAATTCTTCCTTCAGTGTTTTCTGTGACAATCTTACTTAAAATACCATAACTCTTCTCACTGTCAGATTTAGCCATATTGGAAAAGAGTTGTAATTGCTATATTTGATAATAAAAGGTATATGTATTAAAGGATATCAGTATTTGTAGCTCAAGGAGAGTCACAATTCAACATTCTGACAACTGGGTCAATCAGTTTTAATAATAATCACTAAAGGAGGTTGAGATAACCATACAGGGAGCTCTTGCTTGCTTCCAAATTTCATTAAGGGAGTTCCAAAGTCATAAATTTGCATTAAGGAATCAAAAGTCCTTATGATATGAAAACATTTACTACTGAACTTCTACTTACAAGATTAATCTCCACTTATGCTTCCTTTCCTTTTAGCACCACCAGGGATTTTTGCTGTCTTGTGCCTTCTTCATCAGCCCTTTACCGATTTTTGGATGTCATACTAAAGATACAAACCAATTGCAAAGTGAAATTCTAAATCTCACAAAAACATGGATTTCATGAAGTCACTAAACACAATGTTGAAATTCTCAACTCTTTATTGCAAATAGTACATTAGGCACAATTAAACCAGTTAACAATAGAAGACAAAATCTACCCAGAAGATGGAATACACAGTACTTCGAAAGAGATTGATTTGTGGCTAGGCACAGTGGCTCATGCCTGTAATACTAGCTCTTTGAGAGGCCGAGGCCAGCTGATCACCTGAGGTCAGGAGTTCAAAGCTAGCCTGGCCAACATGGTGAAACCATGTCTACACTAAAAATATAAAAATTAGCTGGGATCCGTGGCACGCCTGTAATCCCAGCTAATTGGGAGGCTAAGGCAGGAGGATTGCTTGAACCCAGTGCGAGGAGGTTGCAGGGAGCACTCAAGCCTGGGCAACAGAGACTCCAGCTCAAAAAAAAAAAAAAAAAAAAAAGAGAGAGAGAGAGTGAGAGATTGATTGATTTGAATATCAAAGTACTAAGACATTTACTCAAAAAAACTGATAAATGTGATCACCTGGCAAGAAGAGCCAGTCTGAGTTCCAAAACTGAACCTGGAGTCTGATGTTTGAGGGGAGGAAGCATCCAGCATGGGAGGAAGATGTAGGCTGGGAGGTTAGGCCAGTCTCTCTTTTCACATTTTTCTGCCTGCTTATATGCTAGCCACACTGGCAGCTGATTAGATTGTGCCCACCCAGATTAAGGGTGAGTCTGCCTTTCCCAGCCCACTGTCTCAAATGTTATTCTCCTTTGGTAACACCCGCACAGACTTGTATCCAATCAAATTGACACTCAGTTTCAACCATCACACAAGGCTTACATACTTTTCTTTTTTATTGTGAATAAAATACAGATAGAGAAAAACCACATGAATTGCCTAGCTTTAAATTATTGAAGTCAAACACTTTCAACTTCCACCCAGGCCAAAATATAAAGTTTGCCAGCCATTCTGGCAGCTTCTCCAGGTGACCTTTCCCGTCACACGTGTCCTTCTCTTGAAAATTAACCAGATAACCTAGTAACTGCCGGCAACCTGGTAGTTGCTTCCTTCTGTCTTTTTTTTTTTTTTTTTTTGACAGGGTCTGACTGTTGCCCAGGCTGGAGTGCAGTGGTGTAATCACGGCTAACTGCATCCTTAACCTCCTGGGTTCAAGTGATCCTCCTGCCTCAGCCTCCCAAATAGCTGAGACTACAGGTGTGTGCCACCACACCTGTCTATTTTTTTCTTTTTTTGTAGAGATGCAGGCCTTACTATGTTGCCCAGGCTGGGTTCCTTCCTTCTTTATGGGTTCATCACTTGTGTGCATTATTAGACACTCTAGCTGTTTTTGCCTATTTAAAAAATTTGGTATGTCTTTTAATCTATGGACTTATCTTCCATTTCATTCTTTGCCTTATAGCTTATCTGTTGTAAAACTTAAGGCATTTAACACAAAGTGTCCTGCAGTCTGGATTTTTGTTTTGAATCCTCATGGTGAAGTTCAACATGTTCTTTTGTCTTCTGTATTTCCTGAAAATTGGCAGCTAATTCCAGCGGCTTGATCAGATTCAGGTTTGATTTCATTGACCCATAATTCCTGGCTGTTTGTTTTTTCTGATGTTAGGAGACATTGACGCTCCTTGCCTCAATTCATTAAATCATTGCAGATTGCAACAGGGCGATGTTCTATTTCTATCATTTGGTTTTCAATTATTATTTGAAATATCTTTTATAAAGAGATGCTTCTTTCATCTTCTATTTGTTTGGCTAGTAGCACAGCTTATATAAAAAAAGCAAAATAAATGTTTGATTCTAGCCCTTTACCTGTTTTTAAGATACTAAATTGGTTCTATATCATCTTCTGAAGCTAAGCAATTAGTTTTATATACATAGTTTTTACAAAAGAGAGGGAAGGAGTTTGAATATATATTGGAAAGATTATTTTACCTGAAATCCTAGCAATCATACCGGCTTTCTGAAGGAATGGCTTCTTTGTCAAGTTATACTGTGTGTATGTCCGTGTGTGTGTGTGTGTGTGTGCCAAAGGAGAAACAAACTGTCATGATAAAAAAATTTGATAAATAATTGTTCTTCGGTTAACATAACTTAGCATTTCTCATTTTCCACACAGTAAATTTTCTGTAAAACAATACAAATTACTGCTGTTTATCTGTACTATGACATAACGCACTATATTAAATGACTATCTTTATGGAAGTTTCTAACCTTATATATATGTAAGAAACTTTATGTGGCCATTCACTTGCTTTACAAATTCTTCAGGAGTATAATACATCAGAGTTACCTAATTAAGAGTTAATATGTGAGGATCTAAAGTTGGCCAGACACATAATCTCACTTTCTTTCTTTCATTCAGAGAGTAGAATAACATCCCCTCTAACAAATAACAAGAAATAACACACTCCTATGAAAAGGCTGTCCTTTGGTGGCCAGGCATTTTGGGACATGGAATCACAGCTCTAATCTGGGCCAAGCTGTTGTGGTTCCTGTTCCAGGCTGGCTGACTCCGGTACACCTAGCATACCACCACTCCATTTCTTTAAAGGGGGCCACACATAGGAATCTTTGTTCCCTCTCTGGCGGTGATCAAGTAAATGGAGCTTATTTTTTCAGGCCTCGGACAGAATCAGAAACATAACTAAGCCTAAAAAAAATCTTGTCCCCAGGGCCTTTCCAGCTAAAATCCTCTCGGACTAGCTGATGGGGTGAGTAGAGATTTAAAATAATTGTTCACCATGCCCTTTCATAATAAACAGGTATTAGAAAATGTGTTGTGGTATCCTAGCCCAGTTTTCAACTCTGTTTCACAAACACTTATTCTCTTGGTCTCGTAGCTACTTGCATAATTACTGGTATTTTAGGTAAAAAAACTTAAAAATTTTTTCAAACACCACACTGTTTTCCATCTTAAAAAAAAAAAACAACTAGGACTATTCTTAGCAACATTAAAAGACAATTTTTGTAAATAATCTATGAATTGTATATCAAAGTTCAACACTGAAATGCGTTGCCACTTGAGAGGTAAAATGATTCTTGCCTCTATTTTTGGCTTTGTTTTGATTGTGTGTTATTTATTTCCTAAATGATGCCACCAACTTAATGGAGGTAAGGTATAAACGTGAAATGAAGAAAGTACAACTGCCATTTAATGTAGAAGAATAATGTTGCTATTATGAACCCTGACTCTATACACTATTGATTAGGAGTTGAGCTGATCTTAGCAAGTTTCTAACACCGGTGGCCTTAATCCATAGAATTATTTATTGCTGAAGCTGCCGTTAGAAGTAGGTTGATTGATTCCATTTAAGTAGTGAGCAATCTGTCCTACCTGTGCCTACTTTCCGTTACTGAGCAGATTCAAAGGTGAATAACGCATGTCCCATCCTTGAAGAATATATAGTTTAAAACAGTGGTACTCAAAGTTTGGGCCATGGACCCATGCTGGTCTACAAACTGTTTCTTGCCCAATCCACATGAAATAAGCATGGCAGTTGAGAGTAAACTTTTAAGAACTATTGCAGCAATTTAACAGAGTAGTTTTAAGTGTGTTCATTTTGTTCTGCTAGTAATTTATTCTTATTGTTTTTTTAAAGTAATGGTCCAAGACTGAGAAGAAATTGAAAAAAAAATTGGTTCTACGTCACTGATAGTTTGATAGCACTGGTTACAAGCATGAGTCAAGTGTGTTCACAAATAACTACAGGTGGTTTGATCTTTTGTAAGTAGTTTGAGCTTTCTTTTTAATCATTTTTGAATTGAGATATAATTCCTCTGCCATAAAACCTGCCCCTTTAAATAAAATGTACAATTCAGTAGTTTTTGGTATATCACAAGTTTGTGTACTCCTCACCATTATCTAATTCCAGAACATTTTTATCAGTAAAAAAGAAACCCCAAACTTACAAGCAGTCACTCCCATTTCCCCATTCCCCCAAGTCCTTGGCAAAAACACTAATCTACCTTTTGTCTTTGTAATAGAGATTTGCCTATTCTATTCCTACAAATAGAATCCTATAGTATGTGGCCAATATGTGGCCTTTTGTGACTGAATTCTTTCACCTAACATAATGTATTCAAGGTTCATCCAAGTTTTGGGAAGTATCAGTAATTTCTCCCTTTGTATGACTGAATGATATTCTAATTTACTGATATATCACATATTGCTTATCCAGACATCTGTTGATGAACATTTGAGTTCTTTCCACTTTTTGGCTATTGTCAATAATGCTGCTATGAGCATTTCTGTAAAATTTTTCTCTGAACATACATTTTCAACATTGGGGGGTTATATATCCAGGAGTGGAATTGCTGGGTCATATGGTAACTCTATGTTTAACTTTTTGAGGAAGTGACAAACTGTTTCCAAGTGGCTGCACTATTTTGCATTTCCACAGCAGTGTGTGAGGTTTTCAGTTTCTCTACATCTTTGCCAACACATCTTGTTCCTCCTTTCATTACAGCCATTCTGGTGGTTGTGAAGTGGTATTTCACTGTGGTTTTGATTTGTATTCCCCTAATGACTAACACTAATGACTAACAACTTGAATGACTTTTCATGTACTTTTTGTTCATTTGTATGTCTTCTTTGGATAAATGTCTATTCAAGCACTTTGTTCATTTTTAAATTGGGTTTTTGTTTTTTTTTTTAATTGTTAAATTATACAACTTCTGTATATATTCTGGATACTAGACCTTTATTGAATACATGATTTGCAAATATCTTTTTCCATCTGTGGGTTGTCTTTTCATGTTCTGAACAGTATTCTTCAAAGTAAAAATGTTTTTAATTTGATGAAGTAAAATGTACATATACTTTTCTTTTTTATGGTTTAGGTGTTAAATCTAAGAAACCATTGTCCAGTCCAAGGTCATGAAGAATTATAACTATGTTTTGTTCTAACAGTTTAATAATCCTAGCTGGACATTTAGGCCTTTCATATATTTTGAGTTAATTTTTGTATATGGTGTTAGTTAGGGGTCCAAATTCATTATTTTCATGTGGATATCTGGTTGTCACAGGACCAATTATTGAAAAAGACTATTATTTCTCCACTGAATTGTCTTGGCATCCTTGTGGAAAATCAGTTACCTCATTAATGAATGTATGAATTTGTGTTTGAACTCTTAAGTTTATTTCTTTAATCTATATGTCTATCTTTACGCCGAGTTTTGAAATCTGGGAATATAAGTCATCTGAGTTAGTTCCTCATTTTGTATTATAGTTTTGGCTATTCTATAGTCTGTGAATTTTTATATGAATTATGGTTAAGCTTGTCAATTTTTTTTTAAAAAAAGCCAGATGAGATATTGATAGGAATTTCATTGAATTTCTGGATTAATTTGTAGAGTATCACCATTTAAAAAATATTAAATCTTTTCTGACTGGTGATGATAGAATGTCTCTCCATTTAATTAGGCCTTTTAAAATTTCTTTCAATGGTGTTTTGTAGTGTTTAGTGCAAAGTCTTGCAACTCTTTTGTTTAATTTATTTCTAACTATTTTATTCCTTTTAGTCTTATTTTAAATGGGATTGTTTTCTTAATTTTATATTCAGATTATTCATTCCTAGTGAACAGAAATATAATTGAGTTTTGTATATTGATCTTGTGTCTTGTTACCTCACTGAACTAATTTATTAGCTCTAATAGGTTTTTGTGTATATATGTGTGTATTCCTTAGGATTTTCTATATACAAGATCATGTCATCTGTGAATAGTGATAGTTTTATTTCTTCTTTTCAATTTGGATGTCTTTAATTTCTTTTTCTTAATTGCCTTGGCTAGATCCTTCAGTACAATGCTGAATAGAAGTCATAAAAGGAGACATCCTTTTCTTTTTGCTGATCTTACTGATGACCCTTCTGTTTTAATCAGAGATTTATAAGATGTGAGCTCTATCTTCACTGTATTTTCAACTCAGTCTCTCCTGTGGGGGTTCACTGTTATCATTTCTCAGGCTATCCATTATCTTAACATTTTAATAAATATATAAAGAATAATTATTCTTTTTGTTAAAATATAAGTAAACCCAGACAAAGGTAATAAATATTATAATATCTACATACACAATAATTTCTTAGAAATTCAAAAGATAATCCACACAATGTTAGACTAAAGAGCTAATTTTCTTGTAGTTTATCATTAACTGTAAGTTTTGTTATCATTACTTTAATGAACCATTGTGATGTAAGTAAATTACAGGACATATTTCAGAGATGAGGTGGCAAGGAGGGAACAGGTAACTTTTGGTTGCTCAGAATCTACTTACTCAGCAAGTGGAATTTAGAATTTTAGGATTTCAAGGCTGGAATGGTAAATTCACAAAGTTCAATCATTATCTGATGTTTGAATCCCCCTATAGATACCTTTTCCAAGTATTTACGAAACCTGTAATTCAGTCTCTCTAGTGAGAAGAAACTATCATAAAGATCACCCATTACACCTAAATTTAGAGTATTTGTTGTTTCTTTTTTGTTTTGTTATTGAGATGAAGTTTCACTCTGTCGCCAAGGCCAGAGTGCAATGGCGTGATCTCAGCTCACTGCAACCTCTGCCTCACTGCAACCTCTGCCTCCCGGGTTCCAGCGATTCTCCTGCCTCAGCCTCCCAAGTAACTGGGACTACAGGCTGTGCCACCACGCCCCGCTAATTTTTATATTTTTTAGTAGAGATGGGGTTTCACCATATTGGCCAGGCTGGTCTTGAACTCCTGACCTCATGATCTAACCACCTCGGCCTCCCAAAGCGTTTACTGTTTTAATGACTTAAATTATTTTTCTCATTAAAACTTCCTGCAGAGAGGACTGAGGCAAGGAAAATGAGACAGATCATTATTATTCTTATTAGTAGTAGCAGTACAGTTGGTTAAAAAGTTAAAATTAATTGCTCACAAGTTATTTAAGGATAATAACTATTAGTTTAGAAAATGAAATAAGATGAAAAATAAAAAATAAACACGACAAGAAGTATTTTTGAAATTAATGGCCAATTTTCCAACTATTGGGTCACAGTAACCTTAGCATCACGTGTATAGTAGGAAAAAAATCAGTCAAAACATTTGTGGAGGACCTTTGCTGTAAGTGCAACAAGTGAGAAAGACTTAAGATATATTTTCTTTTAAGGACAATCTCCTTGGATAGGTAAGGTAAGAATGTAGAAAATAACAGAAAATATGAGGACACCAAATAATGTACACCAGTGAAAAGGTTAAAAATAGTAAGATTTAAGGCTTTCTGAGAAGTGAGGGGTGGTCAATGGATATGTTTACTGGGGTATGAAAGACTTGGAAAGGGGGCGGGGCCTTGGAGGATTCAGGAGACTAACAGGATGCCATGGGGATGAGGCAAGGGAGTAATTTCAGGTTAAAGACTAGGAGGAGGAGGGTGTGAGCAGAGATCTGGAGCAGAAAGGAGAAGAATGCCTAGAGGCAAGTTGGGTAACTGAAGGAGATAAGGTTTGGCAAGGTAAAAATGGGCCAGATGGTTGAGGCTAGACACAGGAATTCAGATTTTGTCTTACAAAGATTTGAGAGTTTGAATTAGGAAATAATTTGCCTTAGAAACTGTAAACACCCAGAAAAATGTAAGAGACAGCAGTTATGTAGACTTTATGATTATTGTAGAACTTCAAAATGGAAATGAATAATCTGACTTATGCAGACAGTGATGGGGATGAAAAAGCAGGGTTGGATGTTAGTGAAGTTGCACGAGAGGAATCAAAAGCATCTGGTAACTTGATCTAGGGGCCGGGGCAGGTATCTTTCAAACTTTTTGATGATGATCATTATAAGAAATGCATTTATATGTTTTATTTATAATTACATATACATATATAATACATTTATAAAAAACAGAAATGAAAATTCTAAGAAACAATATTTACTCTAATTCTGATGTACATTGATATTTGTTTCCTTCCATTATATTAAAAATATACTGATATTAATCCATTGAAATGATTTTATAAACCATCCTCAATTTGAATACAGTGTTTTTAGGGGTATAATTTAAAGGATATCAGACAGTTTTCCTTCTTCAAGATCTCTTACTAATGGTGCATTTCTAGAATTGGAAATTAAAATTTTGGTCCTGTGTTAAAGCAAATATCTTTGGAAAGGCATAAACTTTGCAACCTTTTACCTTACAGTGAATAATTTTTTATCTTTCCTGGAAATCATGTTACATTAGAGCAGAGAGTAGGAAAAATATGGAAGCCTGAGATGTTTGTCTGAAAAGTTGCCAAAGGCAAGAGGGTGTTGAGACAGAAATGTCCCCTTTACCATTTTACATAGAAGTTACTTCAAAAAGTACAAGATAAAATTAATATTCACTCATTCATTCTCACTTAATCTTAGCCAAAAAACTGAGAAGCAATAACATTCTTTCTCTGAATAAGGAGGAAAGACTAGGAGAAAGGTAGAAGCAGGACTGTCTAATAGGATAGGCATCCATTGTTTCTTAGCCATGAGAAGGTGCTAACCAGCACATCTGGAAGTTGGAGGACAGGAGAGGAGAGGTTTGGAATTACCGGGAATAGGAATGGGAGAGAGAGTGGGAGGTAACTGTCTTAGGAGAGAGTTACATGTCAGTATATCAAGTCAATGAGCCATGATAAAAATGACTCTAGGTTTTCGATCCAAGATGGCGGATAAGGAGCAGCTCAGGATTGCAGCTCCCAGTGAAAGTGCAGAGGGTGAGTGGACGCCGCATTTCCAGACGGATTTTTATTACCCCCAGACCAGGAGATTCCCAGGCGGAGCAGCCCCACGGGTTGCCAGTGCGGCTGTTT
>CAUYQU010099423.1:0-14874 GCA_963574635.1 Cheracebus regulus
AAATAAAATATTGGTTGGCTGCTTATTTGTTATTTTCATCCCCTATTCCTTCCTGTCTCCATTGTTAAACACAATTATTGGCATAAAAGAGGTTTTTAATACCCATTTTTAGACTGTATTCTAGCCTGGGCAATAAAACAATAATCCCGTTCTCTCTCCTTCTCTTCCTCTTCCTCATTCTCTCTTTCATTCTTTTTTTTCTTTCTTTTGCTCTTTCTCCTTTTCTCTTTCTTTCTTTAAAAATAAATAAATAAATAAAAGAAAATATTCTCTTGATTATCAGCTACAGAGGATTGGGCATAGAGCCAAAATAGGAGGTATATCATGAGGTCAAAAGCCATTGCTGGTCAAGCATGATGGCTAATGTCTGCGATCCCATCACTTTGGAAGGCCAAGGCAGGCAGATCACTTGAGGCCAGGAGTTCAAGACCAGCCTGGCCAACATGGCAAAACCCTGTCTCTACCAAAAATATGAAAATTAGCTGGGCATGGTGGCACATGCATGTAATCCCAGCTACTTGGGAGGCTGAGGCAGGAAAATCGCTTGAACCTTGGGAGGCAGAGGTTTTAATGAGCCAAGATCATGCCACTGCACTCCAACCTGGGTGACAGAATGAGACCCTGTCTCAAAAAAAAAAAAAAAGCCACCGATATGTAGGAATGGTGCAGGAGAAAAGTGCAAAGCAGAAATGAGGTGAAAAGATCTAGAATTGGCCGGGCGTAGTGGCTCACATCTGTAATCCTAGCACTCTGGGAGGCCTAGGTGGGCAGATCATGAGGTCAGGAGATCAAGACCATCCTGGCCAACATGGTGAAACCTCGTCTCTACTTAAAATACAAAAAAATTAGCTGGGCATGGTGGCACATGCCTGTAATCCTAGCTACTCAGGAGGCTGAGGCAGGGAAATTGCTTGAACCCAGGAGGCAGAGATTGCAGTGAGCGGAGATCACGCCACTGCACTATATGCTGAGCAACAGTGAGAGACTCTGTCTCAAAAACAAAAAAGGATCTAGAACTATGAACAGGAATGAGTTCCTTCTTGGTTACCAGCTGCCAGATGGAATATGAGTTAGTCAGCAGAAGTTAATGAGGTAGGTTAAAGGTTAATGCATAGGAATAGTCTCTGCACAGTCTTCTGATGCTATCTGTCCATCCCACAGCCTATATCAATATTAGCCCCAGAGGAAGTAGTCACACCCTCCTTTGTGCACCTAGTGTTATATATAGTCATGGCTGTCATTACCCCATCACAGCTAATGGCACTTACTGGGTTGAGAGAAGCGGGGCTCTGTCTCCCTTACCAGACAATGAGCTCCTTGAGTTTATTCATTTTTATGTTTCCGTTGTGCCTGGACTGCACCCTGTTTCCCAAATGAACAAATTAACTGGCCTAGAATATGGTAGACTATGATGATAAAGGTCAGTTTTTAGAAGATCATTGTTTTCATTCTTTAACTGTTTAAGATAGTGTCAACTCTATGTAAAAATTGTGCCCTAAGTAAGCAGTTGCTTTCCACTGTTCTCTCTCTTTCTTGGTGATTGCTTCCTCTAGGAGCCCAAAGCATGACATCCAGAGCCCCGGATTCTCATCCCTCCTGGTCGTAGCACCATTCTCAACTATCCTTTCAATCTTAGTATGCCATGTAAAGCTGTCTGCTTTTGATGGACTGCTGGCCACAGAGTTCTACACTTTTAGAAGGGCTTCTCATAGATTCTTACAAATGTACCTATTGTTTCAATAAATATTTATTGAATTGGCCAGCAATGTTTCAGATACTGTTCTAGGTGCTGGGGTTACATCAAAGAACAAAGTAGGCAAAAATCACTTCCCTCGTGGACTTTGCTTTCCTGGAGGGGGAACAGGCAAGACATAAAATAAATTGTAAAATATTTGGGATGTTAGTGTTCAGAGAAGAAAAGTAAAACAGGGACAGTGAATGGGGACTGTCAGAGTGGTAGTTGCTATTCAAGATAGTTTGACCAAAGAAGGCCTCACTGAGGAGGGAATATTTGGGAATAGACTTGAAAGGCATAAGAAAAAAGTCATTAGGTAACAACTATTTCAGGCAAAAGGAACAAATAATGCAACGGGCCAGGGATGAGAACATCTGTAGTGTTCAAGTAAAAGCAAGGAGGCCAGTGTGACTGGAGCAGGGTAGATTAGGCAGAGAGTAGGAGTAGATAAGGTCAGCAAGGTAATGGGGGCCAGATCATGTGAGGTTGTATAGGACAGTATAATGACTTTGACTTTTATTCTGTTATGGGGTGCCATTGCAGGAATGGGAGGTGTGATTGACACACTTTCACTTATATCTAACAGCTAGCTGCTGCATTGAGAACAGACCTTTAAATTTTAAAAGAGATAACCTATGGCACTACCTTAAATAAAGTCATGCTCTTTGGAGTGCCTCAATTCATGTACATAAATGGGTAAGAGTGGAATTTAAGAAACCCTGGAAATGTGTTTGTTTCTCCTCTGCTCAGGCCTGGTGGGTGAGCACCAATGCCATCTCTTCCTAAGCTAGGGCTCCCTAGCAGAGCACCGTGCACATGGATTCTTCTTATGCTCTGCATTCTTTGCCACAGGGATGCTATAAGTTGGCAAGACACGGTAAAGTCTGCCTCAAGGGGCAGTGCCTTTCTTTATCAAAGCCAAGGGAAATTTGGTTCTGCAAGTAACAAATGATTACTGCTGACGACACTCCTAGTACACACATGAAGAGAGTGTGGACCACAAAATAAAAACTGGAGCAAAAAAGGACTATCAAATATTACTGATTAAAGATTGGAAAGGAGGAAAACACAATATTTACACATATAACTCTTGATTGTATGAGTAGAGAACACAACTTATGTGTATGTAAGTTGTACACTGGATTGTATGTGTAGAGAATTAAAAAGTGTTCATATAAATTATTTAGACTTAAATAGAGACAAATAATTTCAGGAAGGTGATAGTGGCAGTAGTAGTATGGGTTTTAGATATTCCTGAATCTCCACATAAAAACAGAGCATCTAGGTAGAAGACACAAAACTCTTGGGCAACAAAATAAAATCCATTTACAAGAAAATCAGGATGATGCTGGCCTCCTACAATAAGTTAGAAAGAGTACCTCCTTTTCAATTGTTTGAAATAGTTTCAGAAGAAATGGTACCAGCTCCTTGCACCTCTGGTAGAATTCAGCTGTAAATTCGTTTGGTCCTGGGCTTTTTTTGGTTGGTAGGCTATTTGTTACTGCTTCAATTTCAGAATTCATTATTTGTCTATTCAGTGATTCAATTTCTTCCTGGTTCAGTCTTGGGAAAGTGTTTGTGCCCAGGAATTGACCCATTTCTTCTAGATTTTCTAGTTTATGTTCATAGAGGTGTTTATAGCATTCTCTGATGGTTGTTTATATTTCTGTGAGGTCAGTGGTGATATCACCCTTATCGTTTCTCATTGTGCCTATATGATTCTTCTCTTTTTTTTTTCTATATTTGTTTAGGTAGCAGTCTATTGTATTACTTTTTTCAAAAAAAACAGCTTCTGAATTTGTTGATTTTTTGAAATATTTTTTGTGTCTCTATCTCCTTCAGTTCCCCTCCAACATTGTTTATTTTTTGTCTTCTGCTAGCTTTGGGATTTGTTTGCTCTTGGTTCTCCAGTTCTTTTAGTTGTGATGTTAGGTTGTTGATTTGAGATCCTTCTAGCTTTTTGATGTGGGCATTTAGTGCTATAAAATTCCCTCAACACAGCTTTAGCTCTGTCCCAGAGATTCTGGTACATTGTCTCTTTGTTCTCATTAGTTTCAAGGAACTTCTTAATTTCTGTCTTAATTTCATTATTTACCCAGGAGTCATTCAGTAGCAGGTTGTTCATTTCTATGCAGTTGTGTGATTTTGAGTGAATTTCTTGAGTTATAATTTGATTGTATTGTGGTCGGAGATATGTTTGTTATTATTTCAGTTCTTTTGCATTTGCTGAGGAGTGTTTTACTTCTGATTATATGATCAATTTTAGAGTGCCACGTGGGGATGAGAAGAATGTATATTCTGTTGTTTTTGGGTGGAGAATTCTGTAGGTTTCTATCAGGTCCCCTTGATCTAGATCTTCATTCAGGTCCTGAGTATCTTTGTTAATTTTCTGTCTTGATGATCTAATACTGTCAGTGGAGTATTAAAGTCTTTTACTATTATTGTGTGAGAGTCTAAGTCTCTTTGTAGGTCTCTAAGAACTTGCTTTATCAATCTGGTTGTTCCTGTATTGGGTACATACATATTTAGGATAGTTAGCTCTTCTTGTTGAATTGAGCCCTTTACCACTATGTACTGCCCTTGCCTTTTTTAATCTTTGTTGGTTTAAAGTCTATTTTGTCAGAAACTAGGACTGCAACCCTTGCTTTTTTCTGTTTTCCATTTGCTTGCTAAATTTTTTTCCATTTCTTTATTTTGAACCTATGTGTGTCTCTGCACTTGAGATAGGTCTCCTGAAGACAGCATCTGGGTCTTTGCTGATGCTGTTGGGTCTTTGCTCTTTAGCCAGCTTGCCATTCTGTGTCTTTTAATTGGGGCATTTAGCCCATTTACATTTAAGGTTTGTATTGTTATGTGTGAATTTGATCCTGTCATCATGATGCTAGCTGTTTATTTTGCCAACCTGTTTATGTGGTTGCTTCATAGTGTCACTGGTCTGCATACTTAAGTGAGTTTTTGTAGTGGCTGGTGAGATTTTCCTTTCCATATTTAGTAGCTCCTTCAGGAGCACTTGCAGGGCAGTCCAGGTTGTGACAAATTCCCTCAACATTTGTTTGTCTGAAAAGGATCTTATTTCTCCTTCACTTACGAAACTTAATTTGGCCTGATATGAAATTCTGGGTTGGAAATTCTTCTCTTTAAGAATGTTAAATATTGGCCTCTAGTCTCTTTGGTTTGCAGGATTTCTGCTGAGAGGTCCACTGTTAGTCTGATGGGCTTCCCTTTGTAGGTGACCTGGCCTTTCTCTCTGGCTGCCATTAACATTTTTTCTTTCATTTTGACCTTGATAATCTAATGATTATGTGTTTTGTGGTTGATCTTCTTGTGGAGTATCTTACTGGGGTTCTCTGCATTTCTTGAATTTGAATGTTGGCCTGTCTTTCTAGGTTGGTCACGTTTTTCTGGATGACATCCTGAAGTGTGTTTTCCAACTTGGCTCCATTCTCCCCATCTCTTTCAGGTACCCTAATCAGTTGTAGATCTGGTCTTTTTATATAATCCCATATTTCTTGGAGGTTTTGTTTTTTTGGGTTTTTTTTTTTCATTCTTTTTTCTCTATTCTTGTCTGGCTTATTTCAGAAATACAGTCTTCAAGCTCTGAGATTCTTTCTGCTGCTTGTTCCACATGGCTATTGATATTTGTGACTGCATTGTGAATTTCTTATGTTGTGTTTTTCAGCTCCATTGGGTGTTTTATGTTCCTCTCTAAACTGGCTATTCTGGCTATCAGCTCCTGTAATGTTTTATCATGATGCTTAGCTTCTTTGCATTGTGTTAGAACGTGCTCCATTAGCTCAGCAAAGTTTGCTATTACCCATCTTCTGAAGACTACTTCTGTCAGTTTGGCTATCTCAGCCTCAGCCCAGTTCTGTGCCCTTGCTGGAGATGTATTGCAATCATTTGGAGGAGAAGAGGTGCTCTGGCTTTTTGAGTTTTCAGAATTTTTCCATTGATTCTCATCTTTGTGGGTTTATCTACCTTCCATCTTGGAGACTGCTGACCTTTGAATGGGGCCTTTCTGGGGTCTTTTTCATGTTGCTGTTGCTTTCTGTTTTTCTTTTAACAGTCAGGCTCCTCTTCTGCAGGGCTGCTGTGGTTTGCTGGGCATCCACTCCAGACCTTAATCACCCGGGTCCATCCTGCACCTGGAGGTATCACCAGTGAAGTCTGCAAAACAGCAAAGATGGCTGCCTGCTCTTTCCTCTGGGAGCTCTGTCCCAGAGGGGCACCAACCTGATGCCGGCCTGAACACTCCTGTAAGAGATATCTGGGGACTGCTTTGGGAAGTCTCAACCCGGTCAAGAGGAAAAGGATCAGGGACCCACTAAAAGAGGCAGTCTGCCTGCCCCTTGGGGGATTGGGTGCACTGTGTTGGGCGGATCTCTTTTCATACAGACTGACCAGACTCTCCAGAGCCAGCAGGCAGGAAAGGCTAAGTTGGCTGAACCACATAGACTGTGGCCACCCCTCCCCCAAAGGGCTCTTTCCCAGAGACATCAGAGTTCTGTCCATAAAACTCTGGCTATAGTTGCTGAAATTCTCACAGAGAGGCCCTGCTCAGTGAGGAGGGATGGATCAGGGTCCTACTTAAAGAAGCAGTCTGGCCATGATCTGCCACAGCAGCTGTGCTGTGCTGTGGGGAGGAAATTATCTTCTATTCTTAGTTTGTTGAGACTTTATCAGAAATGTACATTGAAATTTGTCCAATTTTTTTCTATATCTTCTGAGATGATCATATAGTTTTCTTTTTTAGTCAGTAAATGTGGTAAATTATTGATCAATCTTTGGATATTAAACAAACCTTGTATCCCAGAGATGAACCTCACGTTGTCATGATGATGCATTTTCTTTTTAACATTTGGTCATACTCAATTTGTTAAAATTTTGTTTAAAATTTTAAATCTATGTTTATGAGACATATTAGCCTATAGTTTTCTTTTCTTCTTCTTCTAATGTCTATTCAATTTTGATATCAGAGTAATGCTGTCCTCATAGAATTAACTGGGAATTACTTTCTTATTTTCAGTTTTTTTAGGAGAGTTTAAGTTGAACTTGTAATATTTCTAAAGCACAGCATAGCTGGTCAGAATTACTGATCTCAGGTTATCTACCTGCCTCAGCGTCCCAGAGTGCTAGGATTACAGGCGTGAGCCACCCCACGCCCAGCTTGAATCCTTTTAAATTTAATGAGACTTTTTCTATGGCCCAGAATATGATATATCTTGGTAAATGTTCCATGTGTACTTGAAAAGCATATGTATTCTGCTGTTGTTGGGTGAAAGGTAATATAAATGTCAATTGGGTCAAGTTGGTTGATAGTGTTCAAGTTTATCTTTATCTTTACTGGTTTTTGTTGTAGACTACATTTGAAATTTTTATCAAAAATTCAATATCTGTAACTGGATTTAAACATTATTGTATTATTTTTATTGCGTTAAAATATTTTTCTTCCTCTTTCTTGCATGTATACACACATGAATACACACACACACACACACACACACACACACACACACAGAGTCACAAATTTAGAGACCAGAGAATTGTAATGATATAAAGCATCTGATTGTGATGCTGTATCTTTTAACAAGTGTTATTGTTCAATAAAACACTTTTGAAACTAGGTTATTTTATCTTTCCTTGTCTGACCTTGTAAGCCTCTTAATTGCAAAATGTGTTTCTATTCACGGTGCCTCTTAATATTTTATTCTTTATGCCAAATCATGCTGCCACTGCAAACAAAACAGGCAGCAAAATCTTTAATAAAATGAAAGAAATAAAGGGGTTTCTAGAATAACACTGTTTACAGGCGTTCCTGTTTTAAAAGGATATATAAATGCTTGATAAACCTTGTATTCTGCAAAATTATATGTAAAAATAATCAGTTATGGGGAAAATAGGATGGGATCATAACACTCAAAACAGTTAACTTTGTAACAAGAGTATTAATGTTAATTCTTCCGACTAAAACACTACCACTCAGTAAATGTCCACTATCATTTGTACTCAGGATCAAAGTCAACTTCTACAGTCTTAAATCTCAGGACACAGGTCCTCAGGGGCATTCACCTCTAATAGATAACACTGTCAAAAAATAAAATTCTGCTCTGGATCTGTGATTTCTGAAACCATTAACTGAAGTTTAAAACATAGGACAAATGTCTTCTCCGCTTCTTCATCTACTCCTACAGCCTCATGTTGTAGAGAAGACACAAGTTCTTGAAGCCATTAAACCAGCCACTACTTGCTCTAAGGGAAGGAACTGCCAAGCTTAAGGCTTCCTTTATTAGCTGTGAGAAAGCTTGACCCTGAATGTTTAAACTATTGATATGCTGGGGGAAAAGTAATGTATAAAACAATGACATAATTTTCTTATTATTACCAACTGAGTCATACCAATTGAGTATTCCTTTGAATTATAGAAACGTGTTACAGCTGAAATGACTACTCCATAGTTCTCTAACCTTGAAATGCATGATTTTCCCAGTCATTTTCTTGGCAGCAGCCACCAATGGAATTTAAATCTCTTTCCTCCCAGGATCACTGAATGCATATTTACTGAGCACCTATTATATCCCAGAGTCTGTTCTAAATGCTGGAGACACAGTGGTGAGCACAACAGGACAGGTAAAGTCCAGGTGTTCACAGACTTCCATTCTGGTAGGGGATACAGGCAATCAACAGGTAAATCAGTAAATATGGTAACACCAGACTATGCTTGCTATAAGGAAAATAAAACAGGGTGATAGGATATGGAATGAGATGAGGGGGTGACCATGGGTACAGATGCTACTTTAGATGGGATGATCAGGGAAGGTGTCTCTGAAGAGGTGACATTGGAGCCAAGACCTATAAGATGAGAAGGAACTAGTCATAGGAAGATCTGAGGAGGACTTCCAGGCAGAGGAACAGTAAGCACAAAAGCCTTGAGATGGGAGTAAGCGTAGTGTGCTTGAGGAAAAGAATGAAAAGTGGCTGAGGCAGTCTCTGGGGTATACTCTATTTGGAGTGCCACGTATCACCACCATTCTGCAGTTGAGCCAACAACCAAGTCACTGCTGTTTAACAATTCCATGTCCTCCATGCCTAACATGCAACTGACAAAATGCAACTAACAAAATGCAACTGATCGATTCTCATCTGAGTGTCAAATCCACAGGCAATGGAGCATGACGCACTTCATCACCACACAGGGTAAGCCTGGAGTGGGGCTGGATGAGTTTGGCCGGTTTGAGGAATTTTAAAATTTCTGATTGTGGGTTCCATCCAGAAGTCAGCTGTGGGCTAAGGAGAGAGCTGGAGCAGGGATTCTCTGGAGGCACCTGGGGACAGCTGTGGTAGGATGAAGGTATAGCGTTGGGGTGGGAGAGATGGGATGGGCCCTGAGGAAGGATGAAATTGCATCCAAGGCAAGATGCTATAAGTACCTTCAGAAAAAAATCACCTTTTTGCTTCTTTTGCTAATCCTGGGAGCCATACTCACCTTGATGAGCTGGTGACTTTCCGGTCAGCCAGAACTGTCTAGCAAATAACTAGGAAGTAGTGCTTCACTGCTTTTGCAGAAACCTTAACTCACCCAGACTGGTTCCGCTGTGCTGTCCTCAAGCTTTTGTGTTGCTTTGGAATCCTCTACATGGTCTTCATTTTAAATATAAATATCTCACCTTCTCGGAAGGAATGTAACTCCATTATAGAGAAGACTCTTCATTCTCTTCTTTGGATACCCTTGCAGAAGTTAGCACAATACTGACCTAGATCTTCCTCCTTCTCAATAGGCAGACTATTTCAGAGGGAACTTCTCATGTGCCTTAGTGCTATAGTAGGAGACCAGCTAGTGGCTTCTGCTGCCAAAAGATACTAACATTCTGGGTTTCATGATTCAGGCTATGTGCAATGAGAAACTGGGCTGCTTACCTGTTCTTCCTGCAGCGAATTGTAAAGGCAAGAAAGAAAAGTATCAGCAGAAGTCCACAGCTGAGAAAAGTCCAAACAATACCCAAGAGGACAGGAGATAATGAAGAGATGGTCTTACTGCTGTGGTGGGAAGATGTCTGAGGACAGAAAAAGGAGAGGCTATAAGGAATTAATGTTCTTCTATAGGTAAAAAAAACTGCCCCGTCATCACCAATGCTAGGAAATATGTATCCTGCATGAGTAGTTTCTCTTCCCCCTCCTCCCCTTCCTCATCTTCCTTTCTCTCTGCCTCCTCCTTCCCAGCAGCACCAGTGGTACCCTGTGGCTGCTCACTTACAATTGTTGTCTTGCAGAGATCATGAAGGGGTCTCCGATCCAGCTCCTGGCTAGGAAAGCTGTCACACAATTCAGAGCAGTTTATTTCAGGCTCCATGTCACCACATGCCCCTGTTGGTGTGTGCTTATTCACAGTCTTGGTTACCCACTGGTAAGGGATGCAGATCTCTGACTAAAACACAGAGGAACTCAAATCTTTTCTTCAGAGGCCCCATTTTGGAGCTGCTCCAGGCTCAGAATCCGGAATGAAAATCCATTCAGGTAGAAGCAAAGAGTTATTTCACTAGGCTCCTTCATCAGACATCCTTCAACTGGTCACCCTCCAAAATCAGACATCCTTCAACTGCTCCCCTGTTGCCAGCGCATACCATGTGAGTCAAGAGTGGACAACTTAGTAACCATCAGGCTACACAAGGTGATGATTCTAGTTAACCACCAGATGGCAGTCACCGCTCCGAGTAACCTCATGGGTTCCTGAAGAAAGGAAAGCAATTAAACCTGTTAAATAAATGTGCACCCGTGCGCACACACACACCTGTAAATGGTTTATTACAGAGGTTTTAAAATATCATCTATTTTAATTAATTATATTTTATTACACACTTTATTATATATATTACAAAGGTATTAAATATATTTAAATAAACATTTTAAGCCATTATAATAAACAATATTTTTAAAACAAAGATAAAACATATCTAACATTTTTTAGGTATAAAGCTCTGCATTTTCTCTTCAGATCCTTTTTATGGTCCAGTACTGGAAAGACCTTAGCTTAGAATTGTGAGGCACACCTTTCTTTTTTCCATACTGGGAAAACCCCTGCCCCTCACAAGATCTTTCTATGCAGCTCGTGGCTTAAGTTCTATCTAATCCTGGATGGTGCTAGGTTTCAGGTGCCCCATGCTGTCTCCACATATGATCTGTCGGTCACTCTAGCTCTTGTTCTCTCAGTGGGAAACATTCTATGTCCAGTCAGCTGGCGTCACAGAAAGGTATCCAAGCTGTCTGCAAGAGTCTTTGTTTGTATTTAACTGACACTAACAGGAGTGAGATAGACTACTCAGGCAATAGGGAAAGAAACTGGGGAGCTCTAGGAAGTCCTGCAGAGTGAGTGACTGGCCAGAGGATGGTGTTATTTCTCTCAGAAAATCCTTGCAATGTGAATAATGTGATCCAAAGAGAAGCTCAGTCTTGTGGAACAAAGATAGAAAGCCAAAAAGGTTCAAATTAGCACCAGTAGAAAAGAAAGCCAGATCCCTAATTCTTTAAAGCAAGCAATCCCTTAATAGAGAAAATAGATTTGAAATTTTACCAATGGTAATCTAAAAGAGGCTGCCACTTCTGCTTTGTGTTTTTTAAACAGCTTAGCACAGCTTTCTTTGATTGTGGAGGAAAATTGGACTAGGCAAAAACATCAATTTCTATTATTTCAATAGCCACTGAACATAGGGCCCGTGTTTAAGCCAGAACAACAGTGACAGGTGGAGAGTGCCACCTTTGGAGTCTGTGTGCCTAGGCATGAATGATATAGCACCAGGTGCTGACCATTCATTGGCCTCTCATATGTTCCTGAATTATTTAACAGGTTTATTACAATAAAATCCCAAGAGAACTAAAAGCCACCATCTCCCATCAAGGCATTTAAATTCTTGCGTAGTCTGGTCAGATTACTGAATTCAAAATCAAGAAGCAAATATAAAAATCTATTTGCATTCTAATTTAGTTGAGATTTTAATTGCTAGAAAGGTATTTTTTCTTTTCTTTTCTTTTTTTTAAAGTTAGACACTTCCTATTGTGCCTTCTAGCATACAGCCATATTGCAAACCACAGGGAGGACTATTATGACATAATGGATTGAAAGAAAATGTATTTTTCTTATATTGCCCTTTTAATCATAGTGGCAAATAAGTACACTTATATTTGAACAGTTATTCATTCCATGTTTATATATTATTATATCATCTGGAAGAAGTGTGTATGTATATGTATGGGTGTGTATATATAACACCTCATTTTGTCCTCACTACAGTGTTTTGTGATGTAAACAACACCATTCCTCATTTTCAAATAAGTAAACTGAAGAGCAGAGAATAGGAAAACCATGCTCCAAATCTGCAGAGGCAAGAATCTCATGAGTTTACATTCCAAGGTCAATGTCATCCTGATATATATACTCCACATGGTGCAGACACTCTGGACTAACCTCTTCCAAGAAGATACCAATGGGTTTCTTGGGTTTCTTCAACTTTAGTTCCCAGAGTTGCATTTCTGTGGGCTCCCTAGAGCAAGGCATGCCATAGTGCCTCTATACCAGTAGTTCTGAACTACGCCATTTTGTACCTTTAGGGGACATTTGGCAATTCTGGAGACATTTGTGGTTGTCAAAATTAAGAGAAGGGTGCTATTCAAATCTAGTACATAGATGCCAAGGATGCTGCTAAACATACTATAATTCACAGGATGGTCCGAACAACAAAGAATTATTTGGCCCCAAATGTCAATAGTGCAAAGGCTGAGAAACTCTGATCAACACTGTGGATCCCAGATTGGCTGACAGTCTTAAACCTAAATTATCTTGAGGGATTCTGTGAATATGATGAGGTTGTCCACTGAGCCTAAAGTCCTGGGGGATGCAACTCTGACATGGGATAAATTTCTGAGCACATTCTAGAGGTATCCTTGGATAAGCTAAACTCACTGGCATGGAATTCTAAATGCTAGACCCCTCTTCAGTCCATGGTTATCCAGTGTAGAAACTTTATATATCATGATATTGGGCTCCCACATGGGACAGGCATTAAACTCCAAACCTGGCCCAGATTCACAGAGATTCACACATGGGGAGCTAATGAAACAATGACAGGCTCAGTCATTGAAAGGAAAGAGTTGAATGGGTTCAAAAAGTTTTTAGTGATTGGGAAAGTGGGTGGGGAATTATGAGAGAGGGTAATGGTGAAGCATCTGACCACAAGATATAAACAGAATTCAAAGCACAAAGGGAAAGGTCTTCCAGTCCCCTCCAAAAGCTACCTTCCCCCTGTACCCTCACAACAAAGTCTCCAGGGAGAAACTGTTTATGTCACAGACAGTAATAGATTCAAGGCCATGCAGGGTAGTGTTCGAAATTTATTTGACAGAGATTATATAATCCTTACCAGTGATTAGGATCAGAAAAACAGACACTATTCCCAAGAGCAAGATGGTAATTTGCAAGTCCACCCCTCTATATAGGCCCATATCGTTGTTACAAAATCTCTATTCTTCTGCACATTATTTATGACCTTTAAAAAAACATTCATTCAAATAACTGTCTTTTAACAAGTTGTTTTGCAGTTGGTAGAACTTTTGCTTCTGTATGTGAAGAATTAACTGCTGTGGGAATTGCTTTTTTCTGTTAACAATTTGAACACTACATAAAACACATGAAACAACTATTTTCAGGCATTGTACGACAGATGCCACAGGACTGGGGTATCTTTCTAAGAGATACTACCTGGAGGTCATTTCCAGGTCATAGCACATTGGAGGGAAAACCAATCAAAACCTAGAATTCCATCTGAGGTAAGGGGAATGGATTGGAATTTGAAGATATTAAGATGGCTAGAATTTGTAGGGCAGAGTAATGAAGAAGAGGGAGATATGGAGAATGGGGAGAGCACTTGGGAAATCTGCAGAGAATCCCCTCAGTCTTTTTCTGAGTACTGATTTGGATATGAATAGGAAGAAACTAATTGAAGTTGAAAAAAAAGAAAACACTGATAGGTAATAGCTGAGTAATTCCTGGAGCTCATACAGGGCTGAGACTACCCTGTGTTCCCATCAGTCAGTGTGGAGAGACACCAAAATATGCAGGACATTGGATAGAATCCTCAGAAAAGCCACATCTTAGTAGTAAAAATAAATTAACCCTAGACTAGAGGTTACTCTGGATAGGCCCTAAAGGAAAGTCTCAAACGAATAAAAGTGATTCGTAAAAACTTAACTGCATTCCAGAACACAATTCAATGCTCTTAAAAAGAATATAACAAGATCCAGTGCTCAACAATGTAAAATTCAAAATAATTACCAGGCATTCAAAGAAATGAAAAAAAGATGACCTATGACCATAGAGTTTTAAAAAACAGATCAATAATATCAGACATAGAAATAACAGAAGTGACATAACTGTCACACAAGAATCTTAAAACAACTGTTATAAATATGCTTTAAGATATAAAGCAAAACATGATCAAAATGAAGAGAGAAATGAAAGATAAAAAGCAGATCCAAATGGAACTTCTAGAGATAACAATATAATATCTGAAATAAAAATACAATGGATCAGACATTGCAAAAAGAAACTGTTTAACTTAAAAACATAGCAATAGAGAAGACGGCCGATTAGCAGCAGCTCAGGATTGTAGCTACCAGTGAAAGCGCAGAGAGCAAGTGGATGCCACACTTTCAGATGAATTTTTGTTGCCCACAGAACAGGACATTCCTGGCAGAGGAGCCCCACGGGTCACCAGCGTGACGCTTTTGGCTGGCATGGTGCTTCTTGGTGTGGAGTATATGGGACAGGCTCGGCAGGTCCCATCCCCACAAGGAGAACAGCAATTGGAAGCACTCAGGACTAAGAGTTTCACAGCAAGCACAGCTGAACCAGGGAAGACCTAGCTCTGTGGGTAAGGAGCATCTGCCAAAGGAAAACTAAGAAACAGAAAAAACTTCATCACCAACAAGCTGGACGTCCACTGAGAGACCCAATCTGAAAGTCAGCAATTACAAAGACGACAGGTGGATAAATCCACAAAAATGGGAAGAAACCAGTGCAAAAAGGCTGAGAACACCCGAAATCAGAATGCCTCTCCTCCTACAGGGGATTGCAGCTCCTCATTAGCAAGGGA
>CAUYQU010099424.1:0-11138 GCA_963574635.1 Cheracebus regulus
TGGAACCACAGCGGGGGAAGGTGTTGATGGCCAGGGCGGATGCTGAGGGCCTCCCTCTGGAGAAGAAGTGTGTGATGAGAGGTGTAGACAGGGTCAGGCCGGGGCAGAAGGAAGGAAAGGGGCAGAGCAGGGGGGAGGGTGAGGAAGCAATGACAGGGGGAGTGTAGACTGAGCAGTCTAGGGAGTGCAGAGGGTGAGGGGGGAAGGGAGAAAGTACTGAAGACAGATGGAGGAGGGGAGGTTGGCGAGAAAGGACAGAAGGGGGAGCCAGACATGGAGGAGAGAGGACAAGCAAAGAGGCAGAAATGAAGACGGGTTTGAAAAGCGGGGGGAGCGGGAGAGGAAGGGACGGGATGTAGGAAGGGGAAGAAAAAACGGAGGAGACAAAGGAAATGTGTGGGAGATGGGTAGAGAAGAAATGGATCGGGGGTGCTTTGCTGTTTCTCCAAGACCTGGACACTTGGACCACCTTCGCCTTCTGAAGAGAGAGTAGGGAGGGCACTGGGAGTCGGGAGAGTCTCCAGCAGGGGAGGGGAGTTGTTTGGACTATTGCGCTTCAGAATTGGAATAAAACAATCTTATTTTGGTTTCCGTGATGAGTTCTTGGCTTCTGGGCTTGGGTGGGAGTCCCAGCTCCAGGGAATAGTTGAGATGGTCCAGGTTCCCTCATTCCTTTACCAACAAGGCCTCCTGGGGCTAGATGGATAGAGGAGACACAGTGAATTCATCTCCACAGCAGCTCAAGCTTCATCCTCCATCATCTGGACCAGGGCCTCCCAGTGGCAGCTTCTTGACATGAGTCAATTCTGCCTTCAAATGACTGACTCATGCCAAATGTCCTGGCCATACAATGAGCATGTGACCCAGTCCTGGCCAATGAGTCTGCTCAGGTTGAGGTGGGAGGCTTCTTTTTCTATTTTTATATTTTTGTAGAGACAGGGTCTTGCTACGTTGCTCAGGCTGGCCTTGAACGTCTTGACTCAAGCAATCTTCCTGCCACAGCCTCCCAAAGTGCTGAGATTACAGGTGTGCGCCACTGTGCTCAGCCTAGGAGGCTTTTTTTTTTTTTTTCTATCTCTTTCTTTCTTTTTTTGAGATAGAGTCTCGCTCTGTCACCCAGGCTGGAATACAGTGGCACGATCTCGGCTCACTGCTGCTTCCAACCTCCCAGGTTCAAGTGATTCTCATGCCTCAGCTACCCAAGTAGCTGGGATTACAGCTGTGTGCCACTATACCTGGCTAATTTTTGTGTTTTCAGTAGAGTTGGGCTTTCACCATTTTGGCCAGGCTGGTCTTGAACTCCTGACCTCATGTGATCTGCTCACCCTCCTGGGATGACCGGCGTGAGCCACCGTGCCCGGCCTAGGAGGCTTCTAATAAAGGTTCTCTGGTTCCTAAGAAGACCTAGCATGACATGATCAGGCCTAGACCTGCTGATGATGACTTTGGCCTGGTGTGATAATGAAGTCCACAATGAGGATGACAGAGCTGAGATGAAGACAATCTGGATCTTTCCTTGCCTAAGTTGAGTCTCTGGAGTCTGCTCTACCATGGGGCTTCTTCAGTAAAATACATATATTTTGTTAGAGACAGGGTCTCTGGTGAAGAAATAAAGGAAAGGAAGAAAGAGAAAGAGAGAGATGAAAGAAAGAAAAGAAAGAAGAAAGAAAAGAAAGAGAAAAAAGACAAGAAAGAAAAAAGTAAAAGAGAAGAAAGAAGGAAAAGAAAAAAGGAAGGAAGAAGGAAATCGAGGAAGGGAGGAGGGAGGGAGGGAGGGATTCTGGGGAGTCAAACACAACAGCAATCGAATGCAGACCAAATCCAAAACTTCTCCATGTGCCTGTTTTATCATTAGATTCTTAGATGTGGGTTATCTGGTTAGTGATGGGAAACTGATTTAACTCGTTAATTCATTTGTCAACGCACAGAGACCTGGGGTGGAAAACAACTCAGCCCATAAGATAAAGAGAAGACGGGCCACTGTAGATGGGTCAGCGTGTGAGAGAGGGAGAGATTTGGATAGTGAGATCAGCAAGCCCTTAAAGATAGAAGATGAGGTGAGTGTTTATCCTGGGAGGTATGGGAAGCCATCAAAAGGTTTTAAACAGAGAGTGGCTTGATTGGATGTACGTTGGAACATCCACCTCCCCTCCTTCAGAAGCTTTGCTGTGACAAATGGATTGGATGAGCCCAGAGCAGGAAGAGATGTATGTGACCATAAACAAACAAACACAAATAAATTAAAAGAAAAAAAAAACAGGCAGAAGAGTCTTCATTAGAACTGGGCCGTGAAGAATGTGTTTGCCAGGAAAAGAGAATGAAGTACGTTCTTGTTGGAGGGAACTGCAGGAATCACAGGATTTTGCCCTTCAGGAAGGCAAGAGGAAACTAAAGGTGGTGACCCTTGACCCTCTCCATATGCCTCACATGTCCAGCTCACAAGTGTCAATTCAAGTTCCGCCTAAAGCTGCCTCCTTACGTATTTTAAGTTCGGCCTGAAGGGGTGTCTGTACATCGTGAACTATAACAAGTGAGGTGTAAACCGAAGGTGAACCTACACTTGTGCCAATCGCTGAGTTTTGGGCAATCACATGTAGCCAACTGGTCTCATTGTGTTCAAATAAGGCAAACACTGAACTGGAATCAATCCAGCTGTTTCTGTACTTCACTTGCGTTTTCTGTATGTCACCTACCTTTTTCTGTCCACAAATCTTCCACCACATGGCAGTGCTGGAGTTTCAGCCTACTCTGGCTCAAGGCCGCCTGATTCGTGAATCTTTCATGGCTCAATTAAACTCTGTTTATTTATTTTGAGATGGACTCTCGCTCTGCTGCCTGGGCCGCAGTGCAGTGGCATGATCTCAGCTCACCACAACAACCTCCGCCTCCTGTGTTCAAGCAATTCTCATGCCTCAGCCTCCCAAGTAGCTGGGATTACAGGCATCCGCCACCACACTTGGCTAATTTTTTGTATTTTAGTAGAGATGGGGTTTCCTCATGTTGACCAGGTTGTTCTTGAACTCCTGACTTGAAGCCATCTGCCCTCCTCAGCTTCCCAAAGCACTGGGATTACAGGCGTGAGCCACCGTACCCAGCCAATTCAACTTCTTTAAATTTAATTTGTCTGAAGTTTTTTTTTTATCGCAAGTCATATCAATCCCTCAGGCCCCTGCTCAAATGCCACCTCCCCCTGAAAGCCATCCTTAAGTCGTCTCTCTAAAGAGCCACACCAGCCCCTTTCTTTGCTTTATCCTTCACAGCACTTATCACTACTGGAAATTATGCCACACAGCTATTTACCAACTTGGCATTGTGGTTAAGCCTATCAAGTATGAAGCCAATGAAGCCAGACTGCTTGGGTTCAAATCCCAGCTCCACTACTTCCTTGCCATGTGACCATCATGTTCAGCCTATGTTACAGTTTAGGGGTCATAATAATACCTCTCTCATAGGGCTTTGTGAGGATAAACGAATCAGTGTGTGCACCAATGTTCTAACGTTGCCTGAATTTCCGTTTTCCCCAAAGTAGCCCAGTTACTTATTAACATACCGTTTTTTCCAGTAACCTGTGTTCACCGTTGTTACGTCAATCTCCTCCCGCCAAAATGTAAGCTCTATTTTGTTTTCCTTTGTATCCCCAGTGCCTAGAACATTGCCTGTTGCAAAATAAGCTTTGAGTTTAAAAAAAAAAAAAAAAGAAGAAAGAATGGAAATGACAGGCTGCCGAGCAGAACTAGCGCTTCAGGATGCTTCACTGTTGCTATGGTGATGATCCAGTCTGCAGGAAGATCCCAGCTTCCATAACTTTATCCCTACCTGCATCCAGCTCACCCATTGGCCACCTGTATCTCCCGCTGTAGCAGCCATAAAACTGCAACTCCCAGCAGGCTGAGCGCCACCAGCACTTTCGCGCCTAGTCCCATTGCTAAGAGTGAGCGCCTGCGCAGTAGAATCCAGGGGGCCCAGAGCTCCATCTGACCATGTGTAGGGGGCGGGGTGTTTCCTTAGTTGGCTGGTGGGAGAGTGGGGAGGACCCGGTTACAAGCTGAGCTCGGCTCTCCTTGTCCAGAGGGTCTGGGCACCGGGGCTGCCAATTCGGGGTGAGGAGTAGGGACAGAAAACCTGCTTTCGTCTCCATGGTTACGAGCCGCTCAGTGCGCTGGAGGAAGATTCAGAGTTTGGCGTTGCCACAGTAACCCTGGATTGGAAGGGGACGGGGATCAGAGACCTCGCGGGAGAAATTAGACTGAACAGCCTGGGAACTGGTGGGACGGAGAGCGGGCCGAAGGAATCAGTTTGCGGTAAGGAGAGTTAGGGTGATATTAGGAGAATTGGGACGTTTTGAAGGAGTGGGAATGTTTTGATGAATTCCTATGTAATAAAGAGATTTGTGGGAGATCATTGAATTGATGTTACTAGGTACTTGGGATGCTCAAGGGAAATGCAGTAGGAAAATTAGGGTGTTAAGCCCATTTGCTATTCTGCAGTTATTTATAGAGCTCCTGCTGTAAGCCTGGCTCGGTCAGATGTTGACAGTACTGGTGAACCGGACAGATGTGACTACAGAGGGATTTGGGGTTTCATGGAGCAGGGGAGGTAGAGGAAAAGGGGACTCTTGTCCTCTGTGGGAGCAACTGGGAGGCAATTGGGAAGAACTGGCGCTATAAGGAGAAGCTGGAGGTTTTATAAGGGAATTGAGGTATTACATAAGTTAATTCTGTTACTAATTATAGAAAGCCAACTCAGTAGCAGCCTCTAGGAAGCACTGGGGATTCCTTAATATGCAAAGGGATTTAGGGATAGGGTTACCAGATTTAGGGGGAAAGCAATGCCCAGTTACATTCTAATTTCAGGAAATGCATAATACTGTCGTTACTCTGTTTATCAGAAATTCAAATTTAGCTGGGCATTCTGTGTTTTATTTGGCAACTCTCATTATGGGTACTTTGTGAAGAGTGGGTTATTATAGGGGACACAGGTATTATAGAGTACTTGGGTTGTAATGAGGAGCTAGGGATAGGAAAAGTCGGAGTGTTGAAGCCAACACTAAGAACAGCACTTAACGGCCCGACATGGTGGCTCACGCCTATAATCTCAGCACTTTGGGAGGCGGAGGTGGGCGGATCACGAGGTCAAGAGATTGAGGCCATCCTGGCTAACACGGTGAAACCCTGTCTCCACTAAATATCCAAAAAAAAAAAAAAAAGAAAAAGAAAGAAATTAGCTGGGCGTGGTGGTGTGCACTTGTATGTTGAGCTACTTGGGAGGCTGAGGCAGGAGAATCACTTGAACCCGGGAGATGGAGGTTGCAGTGAACCGAGACTGTGCCACTGCACTCCAGCCTGGGCAACAGAATGAGACTCCATCTCAAAAACAAACAAACAAAAAACCTAAAAAATGCTGCAATCTGGGGCTCTTGAGCCACTTGCTGAAGCCCACTCCCATTCTGTGGAGCATACTTTTGCTTCAATAAATCTGTGCTTTTGTTACTCTGCTCTTTTGTTGCTTTGTGATTTTGTTCAGTTCTTCGTTCAACACAGCAAGAACCCTGACAACTCACAGTCAAGACCTTCCATGCAGTAACATCATCACTGCATGATGATGTGTAGGGTGACAAGTGTGGAGGCTTCCCGGTTCCCAACTGTTCAACTTCATCTCTTATCAACTGCCCTCGTGCTTCCTCTGCATCACCCCCAGCCTTCTCCCTGTTCCTCAAACAAGCCAATCTTGATCCAAGCTCACCCTGACTCTTAACCTTTGTTTGGAATGTCCACCCAGCCCTTTGCATGGCAGGTCTAACCATCACCACCCTATTTTGGGGTTCACTCGGGGTGGCTAGCAAAATATTAGGGAAATATTAGGGAAAGTTATATAGTCTCAAACCTTTTGGAAGTCCGAAAGATTTTATTGGAACAGGCTGAAGGCAGCCAGTCCATTATGTTAGGGAAAAGATAGGGACAGTAAGAGGCTTCCCCAGTGAAGTCTGTTTACCCCACATCCCTTTGTCTCTACTCTAATTTGTTTGCTCATGTAAACTTTGTGCTGGAAGGTCCTCTCAGGGGGCGATCAAAAGGCAATTACCTGTTAATAGTGTTTACTCTGGGCCCCAGAGCCTAAAGTTTTTATCACGTGTAAAACCACTCTTTTAACCATGTTAATTATCTACAAGCACATTGACTTTTAACCTCTGTTATGAAATTGATACTGAATAAATGAGAGGATGTGGAGAGGGTCTTGGTCAATTGGCCATGGTTGCCCTTGGAAAGTGGCCGACAACCATCCCTAACCCACTTGAATCACTGAAATAGGTGTGAGGGTGCATTTATTCATCCATCCTGGAGTCAGGGTCTGCAGGACAGACCTCCGCAGGTGGTGATCGACGTCTCAGGTGGCAACCCTAATGTGATCAAGTATTTGTTTCAGAAGACTTACCGGTATCTGTCTTAGTTTGTTTTCTTGTGCTTAGAATACCTGAAATGAGGTAATGTATAAAGAAAAAGAATTTATTTCTTCCAGTTATGGAGCCTGAGATGTCCAAGGTCAGGAGCCACATGTGGCTTCATGCCAGCGGGGATTCTGCAGAGTCCTAGGGCAGCACAGGGTGCCACATGGCGTGGTGGCTAAGGGTGCTAGCTCAGGTTTTGCTCCCTCTTACTATCAAGCCACTAGTCCCAGTCCCATGTAACCCCTTAATTGATTAAACCATGAACGGAGATTAATCCATTCATAAGGGCTCTGCCCTCATGCTCAGTCACCTCTTAAATACTCTCACCTCTCAATACTTTTACATGGGGATTTCTTTCTTTTCTTTTCTTTTCTTTTCTTTCTTTCTTTCTTTCTTTCTTTCCTTTCTCTCTCTCTCTCTCTCTCTCTCTCTCTCTTTCTCTCTCTCTTTCTTTCTTTCTTTCTTTCTTTCTTTCTTTCTTTCTTTCTTTCTTTCTTTCTTTCTTTCTTTCCTTCCTTCCTTCCTTCCTTCCTTCCTTCCTTCCTTCCTTTTCTTTCTTTCTTTCTTTTTTGAGATGGAGTCTCACTCTGTTGCCCTGGCTGGAGCACAATGTTATCTTGGCTCACTGCAACCTCTGCCTCCTGGGTTCAAGCAATTATTTGCCTCAGCCTCACCAGTAGCTGGAATTACAGGCGCCTGCCACTGTGGGTAACCCCCACATGGGCACTGAGGAAGGAGAGCTGTGCAAACCCCAGGCACAATTAGTGCCTGAAGACTATCTTAGTTTATAGTATTATTACTCAGCTATTTCCTTTATATAATCCTTTATATCTAATCATATATTAGTTTATAGAATTAGTGCCTGAAGTGTAACTTACTGCTTACATATATCTAGCTTATATAATCATACTTAGTACTTATATCTAGCATACTTAGTTCCATATAATCTTTCTGTGTAATCATATAACGGATGTAGTCAGAGCTGTACTGACACATTTAGTGCTGATTTATAGAATCTTTCTACATAACCATATAGTAGTTTGTAGTAGGAGGGATGCCTAGAGCAGTCACAGAACAGAAGCAGTACATGGGAAAACAGCCAGACCAGGACAAGAACCATAGACCCAGGCAGTGAGTTAAAGGTGCGCAGAGCAGGGATGCAGAACACAGAAGAGTGTGTGGGGAGATGGGTGCATCTAAGACAAAGTCTCCCAGAGGAAGCAATTATGCTGAAGTTAAAGGATGTGGGAGTATCCAGGAGAAGAGGCCATAAGGGGAATCCCAGATACAAAATAAAAAACCAAAAAGTCATGATTGCCAGGTGTGGTGTGTCACGCCTGTAATCCCAGCACTCCAAGGCAGGTGGATCATCTGAGGTCAGGAGTTCGAGACCAGCCTGACAGACATGGAGAAACCCCATCTCTACTAAAAAATTAGCTGGGCACAGTGGTGCACACCTGTAATCCCAGCTACTTGGCAGGCTGAGGCAGAAGAATCGCTTGAAACCGGGAGGTGGAGGTTGCAGTGAGCCCAGATCGCCCCTGTATCACTAGAGGTTAAACATGAAAGGACAGGTTCTGAAGTCCAAAGCAAATACTGTTGGTGGGTAATATCTCTGTCCACAAATCTTCCACCACATGGCTGTGCTGGAGTTTCAGCCTACTCTGGCTCAAGGCTGCCTGATTTGTGAATCTTTCATGGCTCAATTAAACTCTGTTTATTTATTTTGAGATGGAGTCTCGCTCTGCTGCCTAAGCTGGAGTGCAGTGGCGTGATCTCAGCTCACCACAACAATCTCCACCTCTTGTGTTCAAGCAATTCTCATGCCTCAGCCTTCCTAGTAGCTGGGATTACAGGCACCCACCACCACACCCGGCTAATTTTTTGTATTTTAGTAGAGGCAGGGTTTCATCATGTTGACGTCTGAAGTTTTTCTTTTATCAGAAGTCACATCAATCCCTCAAGTAATATCCCTCGTTGACTTCTCCCCCAAAAAGCCATCCGGAATGATCAAAGGTTAATTTTACAGGACTACATAAGTAGTTGGTTTATAAATTATTATAAACCAAGAGCTGTAAAAAAAATCTATAAATCTTCAAATACTTTTAAAAGACAGAAAGAAAGAAAAAAGAAAGAGAGAGAGAGAGAGGAAGAAAGAAAGCGAGTGAGCAGAAGTAAATCCACACACCTATGGTGAAATAATTTTTGACAAGGATGCCAGGATAATTCAATGAGGATAAAACACTCTTCAGCAAATGGGGCTGTAACAACTGGATATCCACATGCAAAGAATGGAGTTGGACATTATGATGGTTAATATTCTCATATTGTCGACTTGATTGGACCAAAAGATGAAAAGTATTGTTCCTGGGTGTGTCTGTGAGGGTGCCACCAAAGGAGATGAACATTTCAGTCAGTGGGCTGGGAGAGGCAGACCCACCCTCAATCTGAGTGGGCACCATCTAATCAGTAACCAGCAGGGTAGGAATAAAGCAGGCAAAAGCAGGGCAGACTTGCCCGGTCTCCCGGCCTTCATTTTTCACTGGTGCTGGATGCCTCCAGCCCACAAATATCAGACTCCAAGTTCTGCAACTTTTGGACTCTTTGACTTAACACCAGGTGGCTTGCCAGGTGCTCAGGCCTTTGGCCACACACTGAAGGCTGCCCTCTTGGCTCCCCTAACTTTTGAGGTTTGGGGACTTGGACTGATCCACCACTGGCTTCCTTGCTCCTCAACTTGCAGAAAGCCTATCATGGGACTTTTCCTTGCAATCGTGTGAGTCAATTCTCCTTAATAAAATTCCTCTTATATACTTATATTCTATTAGTTCTGTCCTTCTAGAGAACACTGACTAAAACAGATACTTACACATACAGTAACATGCATACAGTAACACAACGACAGATATAACACATACAATAATTTAAAATGGATCACATGTCCAAATCTAAGAGCTAAAACTGTACTCTCATCTAGTAAATCTCCATGACCTTGGATTTGGCAACTGTTTGATACCACATCAAAAGCACAAGCTGCTAAAAAAAAAAAAATAAGATAGATGGGACTTTGTTGGAAATGAAAACCATTTTGTACATCAAAAGACATTACTGAGCAAGTAGAAAGACTTCAGAATCCGAGAAAATATTTAAAAATTACATATCCAAGGGTCTAATATCCAGAATAAAGAACTACAACTCGACCAGGTGCGGTAGCCCACCTCTGTAATCCTAGCACTTTGGGAGGTCAAGGCGAGTGGATCGCTTGAAGCCAAGAGTTTGAGACCAGAGTGGTCAGCATAGTGAAACCTCGTCTCTATTAAAAATACAAAAAATTAGCCAGGCTTAGAGCAGGAGCTCTACAAATAGCTGCAGAATAGCAAATGAGCTTAACACCCCAATTTTCCTACTGCATTTCCCTTGAGCATCCCAAGTACCTAGTAACATCGATTCAATGATCTCTCACAAATCTCTTTATTACATAGGAATTCATCAAAACATTCCCACGCCTTCAAAACATCCCAATTCTCCTAATATCACCCTAACTCCCCTTACCGCAAACTGATTCCTTCGGCACGCTCTCAGTCCCACCAGTTCCCAGGCTGTTCAGTCTAATTTCTCCCGTCAGGTCTCTAATCCCCGTCCCCCTCCAATCCAGGGTTACCGTGGCAACGCTAACCTTTGACTCTTCCTCCAGCGCGCTGAGCAGCTCGTAACCATGGAGACCGAAGCAGGTTTTCTGTCCCTACTCCTCACCCCGAACTGGCAGCCCCGGTGCCCAGACCCTCTGGACAAGGAGAGCCGAGCTCAGCCTGTAACCGGGTCCTCCCCACTCCTCTCCCGCCACCCGACGAAGGAAATACCCCACCCTCTGCACATGCTCAGATGGAGCTCTGGACCCGTGGATTCTACTGCGCAGGCGCTCACTCTTAGAAAAGGGACTTAGGCGCCAAAGTGCTGGTGGCGCTCAGCCTGCTGGGAGTTGCAGTTTTCTGGCTGCGGAGATACAGGTGGCCAATGGGTGAGCTGGATGCAGGTAGGGACAAGGTTGTGGGAGCCGGGATCTTCCAGGAGACTGGATCGTCACCATAGCAACAGTGAAGCATCGTGAAGCGCCAGTTTTGCTAGGCAGCCTGTCATTTTCATTCTTTCATCTTTTTTTTTTTTTTTTTTTTTTAACTCAAAGCTTATTTTGCAACAGGCAGTGTTCTAGGCACTGGGGATACAAAGGAAAACAAAACAGAGCTTACATTTTGGCGGGAGGAGATTGACGTAACAACGGTGAACACAGGTTACTGGAAAAAACGGTATGTTAATAAGTAACGGCTGCTTTAGGGAAAACGGAAATTCAGGCAACGTTACAACATTGGTGCACTTACTAATTGATTTATCCTCACAAAGCCCTGTGAGAGAGGTATTATTATCATCCCTAAACTGTAGCTTAGGCTGAACATGATGGTCACATGGCAAGGAAGTAGTGGAGCTGGGATTTGAACCCAAGCAGTCTGGCTTCATACTTGATAAGCTTAACCACAATGCCAAGTCATTGCTTCCGCACCCTCCCCCCTGCTCTGCCCCTTTCCTTCCTTCTGCCCCGGCCTGACCCTGTCTACACCTCTCATCACACACTTCTTCTCCAGAGGGAGGCCCTCAGCATCCGCCCTGGCCATCAACACCTTCCCCCGCTGTGGTTCCA
>CAUYQU010099425.1:0-29229 GCA_963574635.1 Cheracebus regulus
TTTAGGTTTATAGCTTTAGGAATCACATATGAAAGGGTTCTGGTTTACAGTTTTAGGACTCATATGTGAAAAGGTTTCTGGTTTGATCTTGTTTTAAGTAAAAATAGTGTCTTCCAGAGAGTTTCCCCAAGACCAAGCGTGTTATTTTCAGGAAGGAGATTCAGGAAGGGCCAGCTGGCCTGCTCTTTCTTCTATTGAGATGCACAGTGGATGACAGATGGGGAGGGAATCCCAAATGCCTGAGTCTCCTTCCTCACAGTGACTCATGCCTGTAATCCCAGTGCTTTGGGAGGCCAAGGCAGGAGGATTTAGGAGTTTCAGAAGTTTGAGACCAGCCTGGGCATCATAGAGACATAGAGAGATCCCATCTCTCCCAAAAAAAGAAAAAAGGAAAAGAAATTCACTAAGTACAGTGGTGCACACCTGTAGGCTGAGATGGGAGGATGGCTTGAGTCCAGGAGATCAAAGCTGCAGTGAGCCATGATCCTGCCACCACAGTTCAGCCTGGGTGACAGAGAGAGACACTGTCTCTAAAGAAAAAAAAATTCATGGTATAACATCTACCTCATGGGTTCAACTGAGAATGAAGTGAGAAAACTCTGCAAATGAAACAGAGTAGGAACTTGTTGGAAACAGATGTTCAGTGCCACAAAGAAAAATCAGCATTGAGACAGAGGATCTCTCAGCAAGGAATTTTTACTTCCTGGACTACAGGAAGGGTACTCTCACTAGCCATCTTGCCATGAGAGTATAACGAACAAAGGAGAAGCAGACATATTTATCCCTTATGCATTTGGGGTCGTCCTTACAGCTGTGTCTGATCTCGATTGGCTAGAGCCAGACCTCACAATTTAAACTAAAACCCAATTGGCTAACAACTTAAAACTTTTCTAAACAGGTAAAAGCAATGGAGAGCTGGGACATGACTGTGAGCACATCCAGCACAGATATCTTGGTTAAAGTACAAGGACATAGAATGTACTACGTGTCTGTAAGCATGGCATGTAACAACTATATAGGATAGGGCTTAACAGAGTTATTAGCACACTTATGATTTATTCTTTAACAAGAAAGGCAACTTTGAAGAGGAAGTTTTACTTCCCACAAAACTCAACTAACATCCACTTCCCTTCCCTTCCCTCTTCCAAAGTAACTTTAAGGGCACAGATAGCTTAGAGCCTGGCCTCTGAACCAGAAAATTGGGAAATCGCAGTCACTGGGACTGGACTTCAGGCAAGTTCCTGTCCAAGAGCTGCCAGGGCCTTCCCTCTTGTTACAGTCACTGACCGGGATTGCTCATCACTAAATTCACTGGCGTCTTCCCAGCCTTCTCCCTTTTCTTTCTCTGCCACACCTGACCACTGGGACTGGGGCTGGGTGAAGAATAGAGGCACCCAAGGCACAACATTTAGGGAGACCTCACCTTCAGGCTCATTTTTTTTTTTTTTTTTTTTTTTTTGAGACAGGGTTTTGCTCTGTCACACAGGCTGGAGTATAGTGGCATGATCTCAGCTCACTACAACCTCCAAGCCCCAGGCTCAAGTGATCCTCCCACCTCAGCCTCCTGAGTAGCTGAGACTACAGGTGCCTACCACTATGCCCAGCTAATTTTTGTATTTTTAGTAGAGACAGGGTTTCACCATGTTGGCCAGGCTGGAGTCAGGTTTGCTTTTCACCCCAGCACCTTGCTGGCCTCGCTTCAGTCCTGGGCTTGCTTCTGAGGCTCCAGTGAGATTCGGTGACCTTTTTTTTTCTTTAGAGACAGAATGTCCAAATGTAATTTTTCTCCTTGTTCATCTTTTTTTATTTCTTTCTTTCCTTTTTTTTTTTTTTTTTTTTTTTAATGAGACAGGTGCTTCTTTTGCCAGTGCTTCTTCCTACATCCAGCCCTCATATTTTGGTGTTGCCTCAGTGTGGCATAGACTGTTTCTCTTTTTCTTCTGGGCACCCTACTAAACTACATTTCCCAGCTTCCTTTGTACTTAGGCAGTCTTGTTCTGGCCAATGTAGTGTGAGCAAAAAGTATTTCCAGACCTGACCCATAGAAATCTTCATCACAGAATTCTACTCTGCCTCTCCCATCCCATCAGCTGCTCAAAAGCAGAGCACTCCAAGGCTCTAGGAGAATGACAGAGCCACAAGGTGGAAAGAGACTGGGTCTCAAAATGACCTTGTGGAAGGTCATGCTCCAAATGTCAGCAATGAACTGTTACTGTCATAAGCAAGGAAAAAACTTCTCTTGAATTATACCACTGAAATCTGGGGGCTGTTTGTTACAGCAGTTAGCCTGCCCTGACTATTACACTCAGATTCTCTCTACAGCTCTCTTCTCAACCTACCCAGTGAATGACATAATTAATGTATCTATCCATCTGTACCACTATTTATTTATTTTTATTTATTTTCTTTCTTTATTTATTTTGAGATGGAGTCTTGCTCTGTTGCCCAGGCTGGAGTCCAGTGGCACGATCTTGGCTCACTGCAACCTCCACCTCTAGAGTTCAAGCGATTCTTCTGCCTCAGCCTCCCAAGTAGCTGGGATTATAGGCATGAGCCACCATGCTCAGCTGACTCTTTTTGAGACAAAGTCTCATTCTGTCACCCAGGCTGGAGTATAGTGGCACAATCTTGGCTCACTGCAACCTCTGCCTCCCAGGTTCAAGCAGTTGTTCACCTCAGCCTCCCAAGTATGGTGTGTACCACTACACCCGGCTAATTTTTGTAATTTTAGTAGTGACAGTGTTTCACCATGTCACCCAGGCTTGTCTCAAACTCCTGGGCTCAGGTGACCTTAGGCCTCTATTTCTGATTGTCTCCCAAACATTCCTCCTAACATTTCTAAAAATGAGCTCACTGTTTCCTCCAAAATTGCTCAACCCCTGCATTTCCAGAAAATGATATCAGCATCTCCTCAATCTCTAGATAGAAACCTTGAAGTCTAGCCTCATTCTTCCCTCTATCACCTCAGTAGCCAACTAATTCTAAAATCTTGTTTTCTGAATAAATCTTTTTTTTTGAGAGAGAGAGTCTCGCTCCATCGCCCAGGCTGGAGTGCAGTGGTGCAATCTTAGCTCACTGCAACCTCTGCCTTCCAGGTCAAAGCAATTCTCCTGCCTCAGCCTCCTGAGCAGCTGGGACTATAGGAGTGCGCCACCACATCCAGCTAATTTTTGTATTTTTAGTAGGGACCAGGTTTCGTCATGTTTAAAGGTTCAAGCAATCCTCCTGCCTTGGCCTCCCAAAGTGCTGGAATTACAGGCATGAGCCACCGCACTTGGCCAATAAATCTATTTCAAACCCAACCTCTTTTACCCTCCAAACTGCCGCTGTATCTAGTGTGGGGTAGAAATAATATCATTTCACACTTGTTCACAACATCCTCCTGGATGACAAGTTCAACTCAAAAGACAGAACTGGGCCAGGCACTGTGGCTTGTGCCTATAATCCCAACAGTTTAGCAGGCTGAGTCAAGAGGATCACTTGAGGCCAGGAGATTGAGACCAGCCTGGGCAACAGAGTGAGACCTCCCATTGGTACCAAAATAAACAAATAAGGCCAGGTGCGGTGGCTCACACCTGTAATCCCAGCACTTTGGGAGGCCAAGGCAGGCAGATCACCTGAGGTCGGGAGTTTGAGACTAGCCTGGCCAACATGTTGAAACCCCATCTCTACTAAAATTACAAAAATTAGCCAGTCATGGTGGCAGGCGCCTGTAATCTCAGCTACTTGGGAAGCTGAGACAGGAGAATCACTTGAACCCAAGAAGTGGAGGTTGCAGTGAGCCGAGACCGCGGATCGGGCAACAGAGCAAGTCTTCGTCTCAAAAACAATAATAAATACATACGTAAATAAAACCATAGTTTGTACCTGAGTTTATTCATCTCTCCATTCAGTAAATACATACAGCTACTGCATGCTGGGCCCTGGGCTCTGGAGCCACAAAGAGGACACGTGGCCTTGGAGGGACTCACAGGCTGGTGATGAGTGACACCCTCACATTTGGACAGCCGGGTTATTCACGATGTTGCTTGAGGCACTGCAGGAGGGAGAAGGAACACAAAGTCTGCATGGGGTGGGGCAGCGAGGGCAGCGGCACAGAGCCAGTGGCATCTGTGCTGAATCTTGACGGTTGAGGAAGAGTTGGCGGGAAGTCAAGGCATTTGTTGTGGGCCAGCTCGAGGAGGGCTGGCTTCAGGCAGAGCTCAGGCAATGCAGGGGGAGTCTGTGGTTCTCTCCAAGGCCAATGCAGAGCCCACATGGTTTGACTGGGACCCTCGTTGAGCCAGGTGGTGATGGCACAGTGGGGCAGCCAGGCTCCAAGCTCCGGACTGGGCTGAGCACACAGGCACCCGCTTGCCGCTCATTTTGGGGAGCAAGTTGATTGTTTCCAAAATAAACTGGGTTTCCATTGTCTAATGGCCCTGCCCCAAACCTCCCAGAACTAGCCAGTCACCGCTGGGTGGGCTCCTCCGCCTACATCGCCTCTTAGGGTTTAAAGGTTTTCTCTCTGCTTTTGTTTGGACCTGCTTTTGTTCTTACTTTGGGAATTTAGAAAATTTTGATTATATTCTTCTTTTTCTTTTTTTTGGAAGACAAGGTCTTGCTCTGTTGCCCAGACCAGAGTGCAGTGGCGCGATCATAGCTCACCACAGCCTCGACCTCCCAGATTCAAGCAAGCCTCCCACCCCAGCCTCCCAAGTAGCTGGGCAACAGGTGTGCATCACCAGGCTCAGCTAATTTTTGTTGTTTGTTTGTAGAGATGGGGTCTCACTATGTTGGTCAGGCTGGTCTCGAACTCCTGGGGTCAACGAATCCTCTCACCTCAGCTTCCTAAAGTGCTGGGATTACAGGTATGAGCGACTGCGCCCTGTGTTGTTTTGTTAATAGTGCTGTGTGATCTGTCTCCTGCCACACAAGTCTGAGCTTAGTGGCTCAGAGATGGGGTCTGCTTCTGTTCTGTTCCCTCTGCCCAAGGGCTGAGTGCTCCGAACACACAGGAGTCACCTCTGCCTGCAGCCCTCAGGTAGCCCGTCCTCCCTTCCCCGGCTTCCCCCGCCCCTCAAACAAGGACAAGGGTCAGAAATGGGGATGCAGGCTGTGTGCGGTGTCTCATGCCTGTAACCCCAGCACTTTGGGAGGCTGAGGTGGGTGGATCACTTGAGGTCAGGAGTTCAAGACCAGCCTGGCCAACATGGCGAAACCATGTCTCTACTAAAAATACAAAAATTAGCCAGGCATGGTGGCACGTGCTTATAGTCCCAGCTACTTGGGAGTATGAAGCAGGATCATTACTTGAACCTGGGAGATGAAGGTTGCAGCGAGCTGAGACTGACTACACTCCAGCTTGGGGGACACAGCAAGACTCTGACTCAAAAAAACAAAAAAAGAAACTGCAATGTGCTGATAATTAACTTTTGCAAAACAGGAAAAAGTGTTATTTTACTGTCTGGAAAAAATAAATATTTTCAACATTTTAAACTACCCTTCACCCCTCACCTCCAAAAAAAGTGTATGGCATATTTAGGGAGTGACAGGAATTTGATGGGACTGGATAGCATAGACTGTCTGTACCGATGGTGGACTGGGCAGGGGTGGTCAGAGGAGAGATATGGTCAGGTCCCGAAGGTCTTATATACCATGCTAAGGAGGGAGGGCTCCACCCCACCAGCCTTGGGGGGACAGGAATAGCACCTACACAGAGCAGCCTTTTATTTTATTTTTTAATTTTATTATTATTATATTTTGAGACAGGGTGCCACACAGGCTGGAGTGCAGTGGTGCGATCATGGCTCACTGCAGCCTGGACCTCCTGGGCTCAAGTGATGCTCCTACCTCATCCTCCTTGGTAGCTGGAACCACAGATTCGTGCCACCACGCCCACCTTTTTTTTTTTTTTTTTTTGAGATGGAATCTCACTCTTTTGCCCAGGCTGGAGTGCGATGGCGTGATCTCAGCTCACTGCAGCCTCCACCTCCAGGGTTCAAGTGATTCTGCTGCCTCACCTCCCAAGTAGCTGGGACTACAGATGCATACAACCATGCCCGGCTAATTGTTGTATTTTCAGTAGAGGTGGGGTTTCACCATATTGGCCAGGCTGGTCTCGAACTCCTGACCACAGGTGATCTGCCTCCTCGGCCTCCCAAAGTGCTGGGATTACAGGTGTGAGCCACTGCATCTGGCCCATAGTGACCTTTTAGAAGGGTCCCTGGGACAAACACTAGCAGAGAGTGGAAGGGATCGGGGTCAGAAAATCAAAAGGGAAATGTCAATAGGATCCCAGTAAGGTGTGAAAAGAAGGGATGCAAGGGCCGGGGGAAGAAGAGCCAGCTGGACTTGGCACCTGGGGAGCAGGAATGGGCAGAGAATGGGGCTACAGGAGGGTCCTAAGGAATCTTGCCTGGCCCACCAGAAAGAACAATGCTACTCACTGCTGCTAGGGAACAGGAGAGGACAGGAGCAGACTTAGGAGCATTGACTTCACCACTACTTCCAGACCTCAGTTCAAACTCTCAGCCAAGCATGGTGGCTCACACCTGTAATCCCAGCACTTTGGGAGGCCGAGGCAGGTGGATCACTTGAAATTAGTAAGACCATCCTGGCCAACATGGTGAAACCCATCTCTACTAAAATATGAACCAGGTATGGTGGTTCACGCCTGTAATCCCAACTACTTGGGTGGCTGAGGCAGGAGAATTGCTTGAACCCAAGAAGCAGGGCTGCAGTGAGCCGAGATCACACCACTGCACTCCAGCCTGGGCAGCAGAGCAAGACTTCGTCTTAAAAAAAAAAAAAAAGAACTCAATTCAAACTCTTTTTTTTTTTTTTGAGACAGACTCTCGATCTGTCACCCAGGCTGGAGTGTAGTGGCACGGTATTGGCTCACTACAACCTCTGCCTCCGGGTTCAAGTGATTCTCCTGCCTCAGCCTCCCAAGCAGCTGGGATTACAGGTGCATGCCACCATGCCCTGCTAATTTTTTGTGTTTTTAGTAGGCACAGAGTTTCACCATGTTTGCCAGGCTGGTCTTGAACTCCTGACCTCGTGATCTGCCCGCCTCGGCCTCCCAAAGTACTGGGATTACAGGCATAAACCAGTGCACCCAGCCCTTTTTTTTTTTGAGACGAAGTCTTGCTCTGTCACCCTGGCTAGAGTGCAGTAGTGTAATCTCGGCTCACTGCAAACTCCCCCTCCTGGGTTCAAGCAATTCTCCTGCCTCTTAAGTAGCTGGGATTACAGATGTGTGCCACCATGCCCAGCTAATTTTTATATTTTTAGTAGAGACGGGGTTTCACCATGTTGGTCAGGCTGGTCTCAAACTCCTGGCCTCATGATCCGCCCGCCTTGGCCTCCCAAAGTGCTGGGATTACAGGCGTGAGCCGCTGCTCCCGGCCTGATTCAAACTCTTGAACTTCTTACATCATGGCTCCAACCTCCACTTGCAGCCTCACCCCCACGGCTGTCCTCAAACCAGACACCCCCAGCCACTCCCTTGAACACCTTTTTGACCACTATTTTTTCATGTTGTAAAAGTAACATATTTATTGTGTGAAATTTGGAAAATACGGGAGAGCATAAACAAAAGAAAAATCACACATGAAGTCATCACTTTAGAGATAAGCATGGTAAACATTTGCAATGGGTTCTTTTTTTCCCTATAAGTGCTATATGTTTGGGGATTTTTATTACAAAACTGGAATCATATGTATTTACAGAGGAGTAGCTTGCTTAACATTATATTGCTGGCATTTTCCAAAATAATTACATAATTTTCAAAAACATGATTTTTAGTGACTATAAGTTTAATAAGCCATTTACAATTATTTTTGTAACTGATATATTTAATCTTATACCATACTTTATATTTTCTTTTTTTTCCAAGATGCAGTCTTGCTCTTTTGCCCAGGCTGGAGTGCACTGACATGATCTCGGCTCGCTGCAACCTCTGCTTCCAGGGTTCAAGCAATTCTCCTGCCTCAGTTTCTCGAGTATCTGGGATTAAAGGTATGTGCCGCCATGCCAGGCTAATTTTTGTGTTTTTAGAAGAGACAGGATTTCACCATGTTGACCAAGCTGGTCTCGAACTCCTGACCCCATGATCTGCCCACCTTGGCTTCCCAAAGTGCTGGGATTACAGGCATGAGCTACATACCACCACACCTGGCTAATCTTTTACAATTTTGTAGAGACAGGGTTTCACTATGTTACTCAGGCTGGTCCTGAACTCCTAGCCTCAAGCAATCCTCCCTCCTTGGCCTCCCAAAGTGCTGGGATTACAGGCATGAGCCACAGTGCTGGATCTGCTTTACTTTTTTTTTTTTTTAAATCATGCATTTCCACCTGCGATCCCCTCTGCTGGGAATGCCTTTCCCTTTTCCCAGCTTGGTAAAATCCTTCCCAGCCTTAAATCTCTGAGGGAAGGCTGGGTACGGTGGCTCACACCTATAATCCCAGCACTTGGGGAGGCTTAGGTGGGAGGATCACTTAAGCCCAAGAGTTCAAGACCAGCCTGGGCAAAATAGCAAGACCCCGTCTCTACAAACTAAAATTTTTTAAAAACGTAGCTCGGTATGGTGACACACACCTGTGATCCCAGTTACTCGGGAGGCCCAGGAGGTTGAGGCTGCAGTGAGCTATGATTGCACCACTGCACTCCCGCCTGGGTGACAGAATGAGACTCATCTCAAAAAAAAAATCTCTGAGGCGTCATCTCATTCATTCATTCATTCATTCAAATGCATATTCATGGAGGATCTGCAACATACCAGGCACAGCAGCTATCAGGAATAAAGCAGTGGTTGGATGCAGCGGCTCATGCCTATAATCCCAGCATTTTAGGAGACTGAGGTGGGTGGATCTCTTGTGCCCAGGAGTTTGAGACCAGCCAGGGCAATATGGTGAAACCCTATCTCTACAAAAAAAAAAAAACACAAAAATTAGCCAGGTGTGGTGGTGCTCATCTGTAGAAAAAAAATAAAAATAATTTTTTTAAAAAGGAATCAAACAGTAAATATGACAAAGACCATGACACACTCTCAGGTGAAGCCTTCCAACCTTTCCGCAGGGCAACGCAAGTCCTTCTGCTCAGCCACTGGAATCCCTTCCTCAAAGTCTCCCTTACCTCGGTACACATGCCTGTGCGAACACACATGCACACACACACACGTACACGCACGCGCATGCACATGCACATACATGCACACACACACATGCGCGCACACGCATGGCTTGGAAGGCTTCCCCCGAGAGTTATGAACACATGGTTTTCCTCGGAGCATTCACGACACTGTTTGTGCCTCTCTTTAATTTTTTATTTTCATTTTTATATTTTGAGACAGAGTCTCACTTTGTCACCCAGGCTGGAGTGTAGTGGCATGATCTTGGCTCACTGCAACCTCTGCCTCCCAGGTTCAAGCGATTCTCCTGCCTCAGCGTCCTAAGTAGCTGGGATTGCAGGCAGTGCACCACCACACCTGGCTAATTTTTGTATTTTTGGTAGAGACAGGGTTTCACCATGTTGGTCAAGCTGGTCTCGAACTTCTGACCTCGTGATCAGCCTGCCTTGCTTCCCAAAGCACTGGGTTTACAGGCGTGAGCCACCGCACCCGGCCTGTGTCTCTCTTTTAACACTTATATTTTGATATTTTCTGGACTGTGAAAGCACTGTTGGGTGCCTTCCCGACCCCTGTCTCTTTTTTTCAGGATTCTCCCAGGACCCGGCTGAAACCAGTCCTGGCTCGGAAAACAACCACATCCGTCAAAGGAAAGGAAGGTAGAGCTGAGGACAGTGGCATTCGGTGACAGTATTTTTGAAACCTGATATGGGGGCCCTTATTTTGACAATTCTAAGACAACAGTGTCTCTAAGGGATTTTTGGACGTGGCCTTTGTCATTCTGCAGCTGCAGTGAGTCCAAACAGCAATAGGAAAAGGCCACCAGGGCAGGCGCCTGTAATCAGCTACTTGGGAGGCTGAGGCAGGAGAATCGCTTGAACCCGGGAGGTGGCGGTTGCAGTGAGCCAAGATCACGCCACTGCACTCCAGTCTGGGAGACAGAGCAAGTCTGTCTCAGAAAAGAAAAGAAAAGGCCACCAGATGCAGTTCGGTGGGTGCCCAGCCTGGCTGGTAGAAGGCCAGTTCCATCCCAGCTCACCCCTTCCCACCCACCAAGGAAGCCCCTTCGCCACCCCTTCCCTCCCTGTCCTTTCCCACTGCACAAGCCCATCGCCCACCTGACCCTTTCCCCAATCTCCTGTCCAGCCACAGAGCAGGACTGTCACGCTCGCATGCTTCCCCTGTCTTTTTTTGCAGGTCAACCTGTCTGCTCTCAGCCACCGCACCCTCTGACTCAACAACTTCCTCTTTGCAAATTTCCTCTTTGCCCTCGGGAAATACCAACTGCCCTGGCCCCTGTGTGCTCCTGGACTGTAGCCTGGGCTGGTCTCAGAGGCAGCACCGTTGGGTCGTCTCCTCTCCACCCAGGCCCCACAGGGGAAGACCCTGGCTCCAGGCCGGTTTCCTCCCCTCCCTTCACTCACTCTCACTAGTTCCTCTTGGAGAAGGGAAGGGGCTCAGCCCCTGGGATGGAAGAGGAGACACAGACAAACTAAAGCTGGAACCGTGCAGGGGGGAAGCTGCAGCAAGACCAGTCTCTGCTACCAGGGCGGACCCCTCTGTTTGCCCGCCTCTGTTTACACGCGGACCCTATGCCTATTTTCGTGCGCGTGCACATGTGTACAGTAAAGGAGACCTGGAGGAAAGGATTACCGTGGCTGAGTTAAAGAACTCACATTTGGGTCACGCATATGATCTTTCTATGAAGCCTGGCTTTCTTTTTCTTTTCTTTTTTCAGACAGGGTCTTGCTCTGTTGCCCAGGCTGGAGTGCAGTGCTTCAATCACAGCTCACTGCAGGCTCTAACTCCTGGACTCAAACGATCCTCCTGCCTCAACCTTCCAAAGTGCTGGGATTAAAGGCACCAGCCCCTGCGCCCACCCTGGCATTCTGTATCGGGATACAGACAGAGTTAGATTTTCTGCTAAGTCCACCCCATCAGAGCAAAGATGGCACGCATGTTCTCAGCAGTCCCTGCATTCCCCCGTGCTCAGGTTGACTCTCCAGTCTCTGCACCACTTCCCACCCCCACACCATCTGTACTCACCACTACCCCTCCCAAACATCGCCAAATCCTCAGCTCTTGCACACAAACCACACCCATGAGTGGACGCACGCAGGCACTGGGGCTTCTGAGAACTACACCCAGCCAGAAACTCTGAGGAGAAACCACTAGGCCTCCAGCTGCGTCCATCCATGGGTGGGAGAGTGTGATGGCATGGGCCAGGGCCAGTCTAGAGTCCAGGTGCACTGGGAAAGATGAGAGGCCTGCCTGAGACCACAGGCCAGTGGCCCCACCCAGCCATGCTCCAGGCCACCCCTGGGGCCCAGAGCTAAAGGCAGTTTTGGGCTGCCAGGTTTCCATAACCCTTGCAGATATGGGGCAAGGGTGCTTTACAAAGTTAATCCCAGGAGGGAGTTTGCCGGGTTCTCTTGTCCTTCTTCTCCCCAGACTCTGGTCAACCTGCGGGGTGGGGAAGGGAAGATCCTTGAAGAAATCACAGGTCAGGTAAGTTTGGTGGATGGAGACTCAGCAGCCAATTCCAAGAACAAGAAAGATCGGGAAATGACGATGGGGAGAAGTAGGGGTGGATGAGGAGGATTTAGTCATTCATTCCACATACGTGAGGGTATGCCGGCCCTGCCCTGCCCAGGTGCTGGTTGTGGGCACTGGGTGAGGACGCCGGCAGGAAATCCTGGGCTGAAAAGCCTGATGAGAATTTGGAGTGAAGACGAGGGTGAGGAGGCCCAGCTCTCAGTACTTTGGGAGGCCAAGGCAGGTGGATCATCTGAGGTCAGGAGTTCGAGACCAGCCTGTCTAACATGGTGAAACCCCCCATCTCTACCAAAAATACAAAAAAGTAGCCAGGTGTGGTGGTGGGAACCTGTAATCCCAGCTACTCTGGAGGCTGAGGCAAGAGAATCGCTTGAACCTGGGAGGCGGAGGTTGCAGTGAGCTGAGGTCATGGCATTGCACTCAAGCCTGAGCAACAAGAGTGAAACTCCATCTCAAAAAAAAAAAAAGATTTGGGTGAGGATGGGGTGCTGGGTGGAAACGTGGGGGTGAGGTGGCAGAGTGATGGTGAGAGGGAAGGTGCTGGAGGCTGGCTGGGATTCTGGCCTCCAGCCTCACTATTCGCCAGCACTAAGGGGTAGCCCCATCTCGAGCTTCCGGCTCATCAGGAGCTGGGGTGTCCACAGCCCCATCCTCACCTCCCACCAGCGGCTCCTCTTCCCCCTTGAGGCTGGGGCCTGACCCAGACTTCAGCTCCTCCATTGCCAGGGAGCCCTGGCGAGACTTCCGTCTGCCAAAGAAAGTGGTGAGCATCGGCTGCTGGCCAGATCCGCCCCCATCGGGGACCCCAGAGCCCTTGTTGCCCCCGGGCCCTCCTGTGGTCACTGTCATGGCCCCCTCCTCAGGGACCTGGGCTGGCCCAGCCCAGGCGTCCACCACCCCATTGCGCTTGCCACCTCCGCTCAGCACCAGGGCCCCTGTCCGCCGCTTCTGCCGCCGGCGCCACAGCAGGAGGAGAGCCACAAGGACCACGACCACCAGCAGCGCCACGAGCACTGCCACCAGCAGCATGCCTCTCGAGTCCTCATCCGGGTGCAGGAAGGACCCAGTGCTTGCGTTGGGGGTCGTTGGAGTCATCATCGTGGATAGCTTTACACTAGAGACCTGGGGTTCACTGGCCCCGCTGGAGGGCTCCAGGGAGCCAGCTGCCGTGGTAACAGGGGGTTGAGTGGTCCCAGCGGAAGCCTCTAGAGAGCCAGCTGCCATGGTAACAGGGGGTGGAGTGGTCCCAGCGGAGGTCTCCAGAGAGCTAGCTGCCGTGGTGACAAGAGATCCAGAGGTGTCACTGGAGCTCTCCAGAGATCCAGTTAGCTTGGTAACAAGGGATCCAGTGGCCCCATTGGAGATCTCCAGAGAGCCAGTTGTCATGGTAAGAGGGGGTCCCCTGGTCCCACTGGCGGTTTCCGGAAAGTTTGTTGTCATGGTTTCATCCATCACGGTGTGGGATCCTAGAAAGCTTGCTGTTGTGGAAGCAGGAGGGTGACTGGTTGCACTGGTGGTTTCCAGGGGCGCTGATGAATTATTGAAGGAAACTTTCTCCAAGGTCATTGGCTCAGGTACAGTGAAACCAGTGCTGGCACCAATGGAAGTCCCAACAGGGGATCCCTCGTTGACGGATGTTGAGGGAGGTGGGGCTGAGGTCTGGTCCCCGGTGCTGTCGCCTTTAAGGTCACTTATCGAAGTGATGTTCATGGTTGAGTTGAGGCTCAGGCCCTCACTAGTAGAGACCAAAGAATCAGAAGACCCTCCGGGGATGGATGTCTGCACAGTTGTCGTGTTCCCCAGAACCTCTGGGCTCGCCACCAGCACCCTGAGGAGGAGGAGGAGAAGAAGTGCGGCCATATCCAGGCAAACAGGCATGAGCAGGAACTGGACCTGCGGGTGGGCAGCTGGAGAAGCAGAAGACACGGGAGTTGCCAGAAGACCTCGCCAGACCTCCCCTCTGCCCACGTTCCCTCCAACGGCCAGGCCCAACCTGCGGTTTAACGGCTTTTTCCATTCTGGCTTTTACTGTTATCAGTAATGACAGAGGAACAGATGCAGTTCCCCCAGCAGCCCCATCCCGAGGCTTCCTCCAGCCTCGGCAGCTCATACTCCAGCAGTGACCACCCCTCTGGCTTTCCCTGACCCGAGCAACCCAATGGCTCCCGATCTCTTCCCATTATCACCATCATCACCTGTCCAAGTCTTTTCAAGCCTCAGGCACATTCCCAGGCCCACTGAGGCCCCTGCCCCACCAAGTCTCACCCTCTTACCGGCTCCACTGATAAGAATGCAGTGCTGGGGCCAGGTCACTCCACCACCTCCCAAGGCTGGGGCAAGACTGGGGCGGACAGGGCCCCAAGGGGAAAGGAAGTGGGCCCTGGCTCCGCCCACCCACCCCTCCATCCTGCCCCACCCGCCCTGCTCCCACAGCTGCTGGGCGAAAACAGCATTCTTCAGGGGTCCGCGTGGTGCCTGGGGGATCTGGGGGGTCACCTGAGGCAGGCAGGGAAGTGCGGGATCTGGAATCGGGACTCCTGGCTCTTGACTGAGGAATGGGATGGAAGGGGTGATGCTGGGGAGGGCGGGGCTCAGAGGCGAGGTGGCGGGAATGTGTGCCTGAGAACTCGAGGGTGCGGAGGAGGAGGTGGGAGGGCAGCGTGGTTTCCTTTGCATTTGTGGTCCCCAAGCTGTTAGGCCAGGAACTGAGTGGTGCCATTTCCTGCCCTCAGAACTCCCAGGAAGTAGCAGGGCAAGAGAAAGCCCCCAGTCTGGCTAGGGGCCATGAAAACCTTTGCATGTTGGTGAGGTCCTGACTCTGTCACGGGGAGCTGGAGGTCACCACAGTGGCCCCCAGTGGGGCAGGCTTGGCTAAACCAAGGTGGTTCCTACACACTGCATATGCTAGGATCTTATTTCTGCAGACTAGTAAAGATGTGGGAATCCATATGGAAAACCACCTGGAAGGATATCCACTAAGGGATTAACCTAATTGTCTTTGGATTGGTGAGAGTAGGAGGTGGGGGTATTTTCTTCTTTGAATGGTTTCCATTTCCTGACTTTCCTCTAATGAGCAAGCTTCAACTCTTGGTTTGTGTGTTTTTGGTTTCCGTTCTTTAAAAACAAAATTCAGTGCTGGGCGAGGTGCTGCAAGCCCGTAGTCCCAGCCGAGATGGGAGGATCCTTTGAGCCCAGGAGTTCGAGACCAGCCTGGGCAACAAAGCAAAACTCCTGTCACTAAAAAAAATAAATAATTTTTTTTTAATCAAAACTGATTTGTAGGGGGCAGAGAGGAAAATAAAAAAAAAAAGAAAGAAAGAAAAAGAAAAAAACTGATTTGTATATTGTAAGAGCAATGTGTGCACAACAGAAGATTCTAACAGGCCCATGGGACTGTGTCCTATCTATAAGCTGATGAGTTTGTCTGACCTAAACACATGAGACTCCTGGGTGAAAGCTGCAGGAATTCATTGCTCACGGCAAGCAACAGCAGCGTGATGTTTGGGTCAGTCCCCTTTACCCCAAGTTCCGCAGGGGCAGCATGGAAGGGCCCAGACTGATATCACAGCTGCAGACCACTGAGCGTGGGAGATTCCCCTCCTCTAGGGCCCCTGGTGAGCCCAGTGTCCCTCAGTGGAGCTTGCTGCAAGCGCAGCACTGGGAAATGGCTTGAGTACCAAATGCTCAGAGACCGGGTGCGGTGGCTCACGCCTGTAAGCCCAACAATTTGGGAGGCTGAGGCAGGCGGATTACCTGAGATCAGGAGGTTCTAGACCGGCCTGGCCAACATGGTGAAACCCCATCTCTACTAAAAATACAAAAATTAGCTGGGCATGGTGGCGGGCATCTGTAGTCCCAGCTACTCAGGAGGCTGAGGCACAAAAATCACTTGAACCTGGGAGGTGGATGTTGCAGTGAGCTGAGATGGTGCCACTGCACTCCAGTCTGGGTGACAGAGTGAGACTCCATCTCAAAAAAACTTTTTAAAGTGCTCAGGACCTGGCATTCTTTTTTTTTTTTCTTTTCTTTTTTTTTTTTTTTAGTAAATAGAGATGGGGTTTCATCATGTTGGTCAGGCTAGTCTCAAACTCCTGACCTCGTGATCCTCCAGCCTCGGCCTCCCAAAGTGCTGGGATTACAGGTGTGAGCCACTGCACCTGGCCAACCTGGCATTCTTGATACACCCTATACAACAGACAGAAAGGCTCCATACCCACCACCTCCAGATAAATATTCCTGACAATGCCTGTGTCTACACAAGCAGGTATTCATCGATTTTAGTGTTTTGCACTTTTCCTTTGTTACTGAACAATGCTTGGAAACACACACACACACACGCACACACACACACACACACATATATAACAGTTGCATAATATACCAAGTAGTACACTATAATTTTTTTTGTTTTTAGACGGCGTCTCACTCTGTCGCCCAGGCTAAAGTCAGTGGCGCAATCTCGGCTCACTGCAACCTCCATCTCCTGGGTTCAAGCGATTCTCCTGCCTCAGCCTCCCAAGTAGCTGAGACTACAGGTGTGTGCCACCATGCCCAGCTAATTTTTTGTATTTTTAGTAGAGACGGGATTTCACCATGTTAGCCAGGATAGTCTCAATCTCCTGGCCTCGTGATCCGCCCCCATCGGCCCCTGAAAGTGCTTGCAGGTGTGAACCCCCGTGCCTGGCCAGAAAGGCACTATAATTTAAGTATTCCCTAGTGATGGGCATCAGATCATTTTCCAACATTTCATTGTTACTAACAGTGCTGTAGTAAATATCCTAGTTTATTTTACTATAATTATTATGCATTTCTGTTTTAACAAGACAGAAAAATGAAGAAAAGAAAATGGTAGACTGAAAGGGAAGGAGAGAAGGAAGGAAGGGGAAAGAAAGGAAACCAGACACATGCAGTGGTTCACGCCTGTAATCCCAGTGCTTTGAGTCTGGGACTGTACCCTACCTCCTGCCTCCAGAGGCGGGAGGATCACTTGAGGCCAGGAGTTCAAGGCTTGCCTGGCCACACAGTGAGACCCTCATCTCTACCAAAAAAGAAAAATAAACCATTCCACTGTCAGACATCTAGGAAGTTGTTTCAATCTTCTGCTATTGCAAATAGAAGAACAAGAATAATTGGCTGCAAAGAAATTGGAAATTACATTTGTTTTTTTCTTTTGTTGTTGTTGTTGTTGCTGTTTTTGAGACAGTTGCCCAGGCTGGAGTGCAGTGGTGTGATCTCAGTTTACTGCAACCTTGGCCTCCTGGTTCAAGTGATTGTCCTGCCTCAACCTTCCAAGTAGCTACCACACCCAGCTAATATTTTGCCACATTGCCTAGCTGTTCTTGAACTCCTGGGCTCAAGCAATCCACCCACCTTGGCCTCCCAAAGTGCTGGGATTACAGGCGTGAGCCACCGTACCTAGCCTACATTTTTTTCATTCTAAAAAATAGACAGAAATGGGCCAGGCATGCTGGCTCATGCCTGTAATCCCAGCTACTTGGGAGGCTGAGGCAGGAAAATTTCTTGAACCCAGGAGGCAGTGGTTGCAGTGAGCCAAGATCACACCTGGGTGACAAGAGTGAAACTCCATCCAAAAAAAAAAAAAAAAAGCAACACTTAGAAGACTTTGATTGCAGCAGTCATGGACTGATTCTCGCCATCTTCCAGGTACAGCACCAAAGGATCTCTGTATTCAACCCCAGTGGCTCCCCAGAGCAAGGCTATTTGACCAGTAAGGAAGCCAAGGTGTAGAGAGGCTAAGCCACCTGCCCAAGGCATTTTGAAGGGGCCAGCCTCAGGACCAAGCACTTTCCATTCACAGAGCATCTATTCCTCTGGACAGCGCTGTGAAACACGTATCACTACCCTTATTTTGTAGGTGAAGAAACTGAGAACCAAATCTGAAAAATAAAACGATTGAGAGATTTGGCCAGACTCATACAACCAGTAAGTGCTAGAGATGAGATGCAAAGCCAAGTCTGTCTAAGGGCCAAAGGCCAAGGCTAAAGACCTCTTAGGTTGGCCAGACACAGTGGCTCACGCCTGTAATCCCAGCACTTTGGGAGGCCGAGACAGGCAGATCATTTGAGGTCAGATGTTCGAGACCAGCCTGGCCAACATGGTAAAACCCTGTCTCTACTAAAAATTCAAAACTTAGCTGGGCATGGTGGCACACAACTGTAATCCCAGCTACTCAGGAGGCTGAACCACGAGAATTGTTTGTACCCAGGAGGTGGAGGCTGCAGTGAGCCAAGATCCTGCCACTGCATTCCATCCTGGACAACAGAGCGAGACCCTGTCCCAAAAATAAATAGATAGACAGATAGATAGAAAGATAGCTATGCTGGGTGTGGCGACTCACACCTATAATCCTAGCATTTTGAGAGGCCAAGGCAGGTAGATTGCTTGAGCTCAGGAGTTTGAAACCAGCTTGAGCAACATAGCAAAACTCTGTCTCTATTTTTAATTTATTTTTATTTATTTATTTATTTATTTATTTTTTAAGATGGACTTTCACTATGACGGCCAGGCTGGTCTTGAACTCCTGACCTCAGGTGATCCACCCACCTTGGCCTCCCAAAGTGCTAGGATTACAGGCGTGAGCCACAGCGCCTGGCCTCTATTTTTTAAAAATTAAAATTAAACAATTAAAATAACAAGCTAAAGGGAATAGCGACTCCTATCCTCTTATACCCCATATCCAATCTATCTGCAAATTCTGCTATTTCTACCTTCAAAATGGACTCAGCCATCTGACATCCAGATCTTGGCTTCTAAATACCACTCAGTCAGGCGCGGTGGCTCACAACTGTAATCCTGAAACTTTGGGAGACTGAGGCAGATGGATTACTTGAGATCAGGAATTTGAGACCAGTCTGACCAACATAGTGAAACCCCGTCTCTACTTTAAAAATACAAAAATTAGCCTGGTGTGGTGGCAGGCACCTGTAATCCCAGCTACTTGGGAGGCTGAGGCAGAAGAATCCCTTGAATTCAGGAGGTAGAGGCTGCAGTGAGCCGAGATCACACCATTGCACTCCAGCATGGGCAACAGAGCAAGATTCTGTCTCGATAAATAATAAATAAATACATACATAAATAAGTATCACTCCCCTTGAAGGAACAAGAGTTCCTTGGGAAGTGGCTGATTCCACGGCTGGGCCAGGGAAAGTAAGAGATGAGCCTGGAAATCCTTTTTTTTTTTTTTTTTTGAGAGCGGGGGTCTCACTCTGTCTCCCAGGCTGGAGTGCAGTGGCACAATCTCGGCTCACTGCAACTTCCTCCGCCAGGGTTCCAGCAATTCTCCTGCCTCAGTCTCCTGAGTAGCTGGGATTACAGGCACGTACTACCATGCCTGGCTAACTTTTTGTATTTTTAATTGAGACAGGGTTTCACCACGTTGGCCAGACTGGCCTCGAACTCCTGAGCTCAAGTGATCCATCCTCCTCGGCCTCCCAAAGTGCTGGGATTACAGGTGTGAGCCATCGTGCCTGGCCTAATTTTAAAATTTTTTATACAGATGAGGTCTTGCTTTGTTGCCCAGGCTGATTTCAAACTCCGAGGCTCAAGTGAACCTCCCACTAGGCTCAGGTGAACCTCCCACCTCGGCCTCCCAAAGTGCTGGGATTACAGGTGTGAACCATCGAGCCCAGCTGGCCACCCTATTTAAATCGCACCACCTCCTTCTGGACTGTAACCCCTCTCCTTGCTTTCTCTCCATGGCACTTCTCATCTTCTAACTCACCATTGTAATGGACCTTCTTATTTTGCTTCTGTCACTCTCCCCACGCTGGAATGCCAGCCCCATTGCCTCATGGCTATTCGTGTGTGCTTGCACAGGGCTCCAGCACCCAGGAAGTGCTTGGTACACAGTAGGCACTGGATGATGTTTACTGACTGCAAATTTCTCTGGTTGAGAGAAGGAAGAGGGTGTCAGGCTGCAGAACTGTGGACAAAGGCAAGGAGACCAAAGGGTGGAGAGCAGGGAGGGGTGTGGTGAGGCCAGGGACAGGGAGGCTGGGTGTGCCTGGAGCTGATGTGAAGGCCCTGCCTACCCAGCCTTGAGGTCATCAGCGGTCACCAGAGGTTTGCCTGCTTCTCCTAAGATAATAGTTATGCCCACTCAGGCCCCAGTTCCTCCTACAGTTCTTTTTTTTTTTTTTTTTTTTTGAGATGGAATCTCTGTTGCCCAGGCTGGAGTGTCGTGTGTCGATCTTGGCTCACTGCAACCTCCACCTCTGGGGTTCTCAAGCGATTCTCCTGCCTCAGCCTCCTGAGTAGCTGGGATTACAGGTACCCACCACCATGCCCAGCTAATTTCTATATTTTTAGTAGAGATGGGGTTTCTCCATGTTGGTCAGGCTGGTCTTAAACTCCTGACCTCAGGTGATCCACTCACCCCAGCCTCCCAAAGTGCTGGGATTATAGGCGTGAGCCACGGTGCCCAGCTCCCTGCAGGTCTTTGAGGGGCTGTTCCTACTCCAAGGTAGACAGGGGCCAGCAGAAGCCCAGGGGCAGGGAGGCCATAGAGGCAGGATGGGGGGTGCAGGGATACCTGAGTTTGACTCCCGCCTGCGTCGCCTGCCATCTAGATGGCCCTGGGTCAGGCATTTAATCTCTCTGTTTTAGTTTTTCATTTGTGAAATAGGAATAATAATAGTATTCTTCAAAGTTCCTGGGAGGGTTAAGTTATACAGTGTGAGGGGCCCACAGGCAAAGCCTGAGAAGGACTACTGAGAGGCCCCAGTGTGGTGGCTCAGGCCTGTAATCTATAAAAAAATTTAAAAATTAGCCAGGCTGTAACCCCAGCATTTTGGGAGGCCAAGGTAGGAGGATCATCTGAGGTCAGGAGTTCGAGACCAGCCTGGCCAGCATGGTGAAACCCCCATCTCTACTAATTGAAAAAAAAAAAAACTAGCTGGGCGTGGTGGCTCTCGCCTGTAGTCCCAGCTACTCCGGAAACTGAGGTAAGAGAATCGCGTGAACCTGGGAGGTGGAGGTTGCTGTGAGCCAAGATGGAGCCACTGCCCAGCCTAGGCAACAGAGTGAGACTCTGTCTCAAAAAAAAAAAAAAAAAATTAGCCAGGCGTGGTGGCACATGCCTGTGGTCACAACTAACTCAGGAGGCAGAGGGAGGAGGATTGCTTGAGCCTGGAGTTCAAGGCTACAGCAAGCTGTGATTGTGCCAGTGCCCCATCTGAGCAACAGACACAATCACAAGCCTGGGCGACAGATCGAGACCCTGTCCCAGAAAACCAATTAATAAATTAAATCCCCAGATCACCTCTGCACAAATCAGAATGGAGCTCAGCTGTTTCCCCTACTGCAAGTAGTTACTGAATAAATCTGTTTTCACCACAGTAACTAATGTCTGGCTGTGTTTTTCTTTGACACATAATTACCCCTTCTCATCCTCCAGGGCCACAGAACTGGGGCTTGCTTGGAGCCAGGGACCCCTTTCTTCCCATCCACAGTGCTGTCAACGAAAAGGACTGACAAGTCACACCACCCTCTTCTGGGTAATTTCCATCTGGTCAGAAAAGAGAAGTTTACATACTTATTTATTCATTGAGAAGCACCAGGCCAGGCACGGTGGCCCACGCCTGTAATCCTAGCACCTTGTGAGGCCAGGAGGCAGAGGCCGCAGTGAGCCGAGATCAAGACACTGCATTCCAGCCTGGGTGACAGAGCAAGACCTTGTCTCCAAAAACAAAAAAAAGGAAAAGTGCTGTTTCCTTAGCTAATGCATATGATAAGCACAGAAGTGTTTGTCATGAACAATGAGAACTCTTCCCTCTCCACTTTTTCTACTCTGAATTCTACCAGTGGGTCCACATTCCTAAAGAGTGTGCTAATTCCGTTATTCCTTTTTTTTTTTTTTCTATTACTACATGGAGATGCTATAATGCTATTTCTTCATGTATCCATTTTGCCTGGCATAATCATAGGTGAGTGTTTGACGCACTGGCCCTGCTCTAGCCATCCCACCTTGCAGGTCAGTTAAATTCCTCTCTTCAGGTTCTTTGTAACAAACTAAAGTTGCTTTTGTAACTTTATTTATATATGTCTGTTTGGTTTTTGTTTGCTTGGGTTTTATTGTTTGTTTTTGAGACAGGGTCTCACTCTTTTGCCCAGGCTAGAGTGCTAGAGTGCAGTGGCCTGATCTCAGCTGGCTTCTGGGCTCAAGTGATCCTCCCGCCTCAGCCTCTGGAGTAGTTGGGACTACAGGTGTGCACCACCATACCCAGCTAATTTTTTAATTTTTTTTGTAGAGACAGGGATCTCATTATGTTGCCTAGGCTGGTCTTGAACTGGGCTCAAGCAATCCTCCTTGCCTCAGCCTCCAAAAATACTGGGATTACAAGGCGTGAGCCATAGCTTCCGGCCTAAATTATTATCACTTGGTGACGCGAAGATAGTGGCTTTCCTTTATCTCTCTTCTGCTCATTTCTGTTACCTGTACATTTGCTTTTATGTGGTTAAATGTAGATAATATTGGCATTCTCTTGTTCACATTGCTTAGAGCTGCATTGCTTAATATAGAAGCCACTGGCCACAGGAGGCTACTTAAATTAATTAAAATTAATGAGATTTAAAACGTAGTTCCCCAGTTGCATCTATCTAGTCACATTTCAAGTGCTCAGAAACCACATGTGGCTAGCAGCTATGAAATCAAATAACACAGATAAAGGATATTTCTTTCATTTCAGATAATCAAGATCAGCACTGTCTGGTCTAGAGTTTGCGTCTAAAATGGAAAACTATTAATTTTCTTTCTTTCTAAAATTATGGAGCTGGATGTGGTGGCTCATGTCTGTAATCCCAGCACTTTGAGAGGCCGAGGTAGGAGGATCACTTGAGGTCAGGAGTTCGAGACCAGCCTGGGCAGCATAGCAAGGCCCATCTGTATGGAAAAAAAAATTTTTTTAATAGCCAGGCCAGGCATGGTGGCTCACGCCTATAATCCAAGCACTTTGGAGGCCAAGGTGGGCAGATCTCCAGAGGTCAGGAGTTCAAGACCAGCCTGACCAACATGGTGAAACCCCTTCTTAAAAATAAAAATAAAAATAAATAAATAAATAGCCAGGCATGGTGGCACGTGCCTGTAGTTCCAGCTACTCAGGAGGCTGAGACGGGACAATTACTGGAACACAGAAGTTCAAGACTGCAGTGAGCTATGATGATGCCCCTGCAACACTGCAGCTGGTGACAGAGAGAGACCCTCTCTCTAAAAAAAAAAAAAAAAAAAGCATTCTATAACTACTGTTCGGCGCACAGCCAAGCATTTACTCTGATTAGCTACCCTTTGTTATACATGTTTTAATTTTACCTAGCTGATTGCTTCTCTAATTCCTTGTTCCAGTGTGACCTACCTCCTCTCCCCCCACTCCCTGTTGCTACACAGCTACATCCTGGGGCCAAAGGTTATTTCTCTCTTGGGTTGGATCTCCTATTTCCTGTATTCTGCACCCTCCTCTTTTGTGGTTTACCCCCTTATTTTGCAGGAGCACATTCTCAGGTCAAATCCAAAGAAAGTGAGCTCCCTAAGAAAAATGTAACTTTCTTTTTTTTTTTTTTTTCTTTTGAGACAGGGTCTCACTCTGCCACTCAGGCTGGGGTGCAATGGTGCAATCTCAGCTCACTGCTACCTCCACTTCCAGGGTTCAAGTGATTCTCCTGCCTCAGCCTCCTGAATAGCTGGGATTACAGGTGTGTTTTGTGCCCGGCTAATTTTGTATTTTTAGTAGAGACAGGATTTCACCATGTTGGATAGGCTGGTCTCAAACTATTGACCTCAGGTGATCTGCCCCCCTCAGCCTACCAAAGTGCCGGGATTACAGTCGTGAGCCACTGTGCCCAAAGCAACTAAACAGGTCTTTAGTTTATTCTCATGCTTGGTATGAAGGCCAGCCCTCAAGTTGGAAAGCCCTCCTCCAGCACCAAAAGCCCCAGTCAGCCTTTTACTGGCTCACTCTGAAGTATCATCAGACTTGAAAGAAATATCAACTTTTTTTTTCTTTTTTTAAACAGGGCTTCACTCTGTCACCCAGGCTGGAATGCAGTGGCAAGATCATAGCCTCAACTCAACTTTCCAGACTCAAGTAATCCTCCCAGCAAAGCTGGGACTACAGGTGCACACAACTACACCTGGCTAATTTTTGTAGAGATGGGGGTCTCCCTCTGCTGCCCAGGCTGATCTGGAACTCCTGAGCGCAAGAGATTCCACCCACCTCCGCCTCCTGAACTGCAGGAATTACAGCCAGAGCCACCGTACTTGGAAAATATCAACAACATTCAAAGGAACCCTGAAACATGAAAGGAAAGCATGAAGATAAACCACCCTCATCGTCCATTCTGCCTCCTTCTTTCCTAAAAGTACCCCAATTTGTTCAGGTGCCCATCCCCATACACATCCTGGGCACTGACCCCTTCCTTCTGCAGCTCCAGCAAAGTCTGACTAACCTAAGTAACTACTCAGGAAAGTGGCTACTGCCCACAATTGCATCGCATCAGGAAAGGGCACATGCCCCAATTCTAGCCACTGAGATAAAAGGAAGAGAGGCTTCTTAGAAAGGCTCTTTCCTTTTAAAAGAGAACCCAGGGGCAGTGACTTCTGCCTCCCACCAGTCATGATTAAGGACACATCCTAGAATTCTGAGAAGAACTGGCCCCTGAATGAAAACATTATAGGATTGCAGAGGAGGAGGAGGAAGAACACAGGATTCCAAGGCCTCCCAAATGCCTGATCAATGGGCCCTGAATCCCAGCCACTCGCTTCTGTGAGTTTCCTCTAAGTCGGATGTCTAGTTATTTGTAGCCAAACGCATCCTAAGTACATGTTTTAAAAAAAGAAAAGTATGGCTGAAGGAAACAAAATTTAGGTAAAGAAAAAGAAAAAAAAGCCGGGTGAGGTGGCACGTGCCTATAGTCCCAGCTACTCGGGAGGCTGAGGCTGGAGGATCGCTTGAGTCCAGGAGTTCTGGGCTGTAGTGCGCTATGCCGATTGGGTGTCCGCACTAAGTTCAGAATCATTATGGTGACCTCCTGGGAGCAGGGGACCACCAGATTGCCTAAGGAGGGGTGAATCAGCCCAGGTCGGAAATGGAGCAGGTCAAAACTCCCCTGCTGATCAGTAGTGGGATCGCACCTGTGAATAGCCACTGCACTCCAGCCTGGGCAACATAGTGAGACCCCATCATTAAAAATAAATAAATAAATAATAAAAGAAAAAGAAAAAAAAATCTGGTATTCTTAGAGACATTTGAGAAAATACTGCTTCAGGCCAGGCATGAGGCTCACCCCTATAATCCCAGCACTTTGGGAGGCCAAAGTGGGAGGATCACTTGAGACCAGGTATTTGAGACCAGCCCTGACAACATAGTGAGACCCTGTCTCTACAAAAAATTTAAAAATTAGCTGGGTAGGAGCTGGCTGGGCCTCGGCGAGTACAGGCTGGACCACTGCTCCAAGCTCTTCTTCCAGCCCCTCTGACCCCGGCATCGCCTTTCCCTACCACCACCAAAGCCCCTAATGAATGAAGCTGCTGCCTCCAAAAAAGAAAAAAGAAAAGAAATTAGCTGGGCAGGGCGTGGTAGCACGTGCCTGTAATGCCAGTGCTCTGGAGGCTAAGGTGGGAGGATCACTTGAGCCTGGGAATGTGAGGCTGCAATAAGCTGTGCTCATGCCACCACATTCTGGCCTGGACAACAGAGCAAGACCCCATATCAAAAAAAAAAAAAAAAGACATTGCTGGCGGGGCACAGTGGCTCACACCTGTAATCCCAACATTTTGGGAGGCTGAGGCGGGCAGATCACCTGGGGTCAGGAGTCCAAGAGCAGCCTGGCCAACACGGTGAATCCCTGTCTCTACTAAAAATACAGAAAGTAGCTGGGCAAGGTGGTGGGTTCCTGTAATCCCAGCTACTTGGAAGACTGAGGCACGGGAATCATTTGAGCCCGGGAGAGGAAGGTTGCAGTGAGTGGAGATCACAACACTGTACTCCGGCCTGGGTGACAGAGCGAGACTTCGTCTCAAACAAACAAAAAAATTATTGCTATGCTATATTACAATAAAAACAGGGTGCTATAAAAAAGAAATAGAGGAAAAGACTGAATTCTTAGAAATTAAAGCCATGGTACTGAATTACTAAAAGCATTGGAATAAAGAAGCTGGGCGGAGGGTAGGGGGAAGGAGGTGAAAAAAAAAAAAAGGCTGGGCACAGTGGCTTACTCCTATAATTCCCGCAGTTTGGGAGGCCAAAGAGGATGGTTTGAGGCCAGAAGTTCAAGACCAGCCTGGGTAATATAGCAAGGCCTCATCTGTACAAACACAAAGTATAGGAATAAAATGTTAATAAATTATATTAACATTTATATATCCCAGAAAACTGCCAGGTAAGGTAGCTCATGCCTGTAATCCCAGCATTTTGGGAGACTGAGGCAGGAAGATCACCTGAGGTCAGGAGTTCGAGACCAGCCTGGCCAACACGGCGAAACCTCATCTTTACTAAAAGTAAAAAAATTAGCCAGGTGTGGTGGCAGGCACCTGTAATCCCAGCTATTTGGGAGGCTACAGCAGGAAAATCACTTGAACCCAGAGGTGGAAGTTGCAGTGAACCAAGATCCTGCCATTGCACTCCAGCCTGGGTAACAGAGCCAGACTCCCTCTCAAGAATAAAAAATTTAGGCTGGGCGCGGTGGCTCACGCCTATAATTCCAGCACTTTGGGAGGCTGCAGTGAGTGGGTCACGAGGTCAGGAGTTCGAGAGGAGCCTGGCCAAGATGGTGAAACTCCATCTCTACTAAAAATACAAAAATTAGCCAGGCGTGGTGGCGCATGCCTGTAACGCCAGCTACTCGAGAGGCTGAGGCAGGAGAATAGCTTAAACCTGGAAGGAAGAGGTTGCAGTGAACCAAGATCACTCCACTGCACTCCAGCCTGGGAAATAGCGAGACTTCGTCTAAAAAAAAAAAAAAAAAAAAAGGGACACGTCTGCAAAACAAGTAAACAAAAGAAGAGGCATGTCCAAGTAAAGTGGTGGTAGGAAGGCAGCCCTGCTTCTCTCATCGTTCAGGGACACAGGTCCCTTCCTCATCACTGTTCTGCCATCCAGTATGGCACCGTCTGTCGCCTGCACGTTTGAATATGTTGTGGGGATCTCCAGCCAGCAGGAAGGGAGAGTATGGAACTGGCCTACTTCCTAAGGCCAAAGACCGGAAGTCACATATATCACTTCCTTACATTCTATTGGTGGAAACTTAGTCGCATGACCACGCCTACGGCAAGAAAGGCTGGGACATGCAGTTCCGCCATGTTCCTGGGGAAGAAGGGATCACTGGATTTTGGATAATGAGTAAACTTCCACAGAGACACAGTGGAGCAATCCAAGAGGCCCAAAACCAACCAGTAGGAGTGCCAGGAAGAGAGAACCAAGAAAATGGAAGGAGGAGAATGATCAGAGAAATATTATAAGACAACCTAACTCCGATGAAAAACATGCATCTTCAGGCTGAAAAGCCACCTAGCGCCTGCCCAATGAAAGAAACCCCATGCCAGGCATGCCGGAAACCCAAAAATGTCATGTATGACTTACCTCTTTCCTAAGGAACAGGAAGCAGCTGGTGATTAAGTTAACATAAGTGAAAGCAAAAAAAAAATCCCAGCCTAAGAAAGAATCAATAGAGTGACCAACCCCACATTAGGCTCTGAGCTTCCTGGGGCTGGCCCCAAAAGGGAAAATTTTCATAAATTGTTACAGTCAAAAAGGAAGAAACACAGTAGTTCCCCACAGAAGGCCAATATTTCCTAGCACTCACTTGTAAAATTAATTTTCATGTGAGAACATATCTCATGCCAGTTGATGTCATGGATAAAACAGCTCATGGGCAACATGCCAGTCCTGAGTAAAGGCTTGGGCATTGGAGTCAGACAGATCCACCTGAAGGCAGCCACCACTCACTGTGTGCCCTTGGGAACATTTCTGAGTCTCAGTTTTCCTCACCTTTAAAATGGGCATAGTAAGAGAAAAAGAGCCAGGCAGGGTGGCGTAGTCCCAGTAATCCCAGCTACTCAGGAGGCGGAGGCAGGAGGATTGCTTGAGCTCAGGAGTTTGAGGCCATCCTGGGAAACATAGTGAGACCCTGTCTCTAGATTTAAGAAATATACCAAAAAGTAAAAATAAAGAAAAATGGGAATAGAGTATCTATGTCACAACACTATTAATTTGTTCTTTAATTCCACAAATATTTGTTGAACACTAATCATGTGTCTGGCACAGTATTGTGACAATGAGTGAAATCAAGGGCAGTCGCCTTTCCTGTTGGGGATAGCCTTCTCTGGAGTGAGACAGAATCTACATAGGGAGGAAGCAGGCATCATGGAGAAACATCACGCAGGAAAGTGCAGGGGGAACTGCTAATTTCTACAGGCTGGTGTCCAGGGGACATCTGAGCAGAGACATGAGGAAAGAGAAGAAATCAACCATGCGATGTTCCTAGGGAATTCTAGAGACAAAACAAAGCCAGTTCAAAGGCCCTAAACTGGGTCCTGCTTGGCGTGTTCTGGGAAGCCCAAGGAAGCCAGTATGGCTGGAGCAGAGGGCATGAAAGGTGAGGTCAGAGAGGAAAGGGGCCATAGAGCATGGTTTTAGGTCATTATTAGCACTTTCACTCTAAGTCAGTGTGAAGACTTTAGAGAGCTTCAACTTTGTTTTGCGCTGCTTTTTCGAGACAGAGTTTCATTCCATGGCCCAGGCTAGAGTGCACTGGTGCAATCATGGCTCACTGCAGCCTCCAACTTCTGGGCTCAAGCAATCCTCCCACCTCAGCCTCCTGAGTAGCTGGGATCACAGGTGTGTGTCACCATGTCCAGCTAATTTTTGTATTTTTTTTTTTTTTTAGAGATGGGGTCTTGCTATGTTGCCCAGGTTGATGTCAAACTCCTGGGCTGAAGTGTTCACCAGGGTTTCTTGACAGGTCAGATTTGGGGATGTGTGAGAGAGGATTGAGAACACCACCAAGGTTTTCAGTCACACCTACTGCAAGAATAGAACTGTTGTGTTCTGATATGGGAAGGCTGCAGGAGGAGCAGGTGTGGGGGAGAAGATAAAGTGTTCATTTTGGGGCTGGGTGTGGTGGCTCACACCTGTAATCCCAGCACTTTGGGAGGACGAGGAGGGCAGATCACTTGAGCCCAGGAGTTTGAGACCAGCCTGGCCAATATGGTGAAAGCCCATCTCTACTAAAAATATAAAAAATTAGTTGGGCATGGTAGCACGCCTGTAATCCCAGCTACTCGGGAGGCTGAGGCAGGAGAATCACTTGAACCTGGGAGGCAGCAGTTGCAGTGAGCCAAGATCGTGCCACTGCACTTTAGCCTGGCGACAGAGCAAGATTCCATCTAAAAAAAAAAAAAAAAAAGAGGGAGAGTTCATTTTGGGAAATGTTAAGTTTGTGTTGCCTGTCAGACACTCACGAGGAAGTTTCAAGTGAGCAGTTCTGGCTCATAGAAGAGGTCTGCAATGAAGATGAAAACTTGGGGGACATCAACATTTGGCTGATATTTAAA